>BQNB010094547.1:0-15435 GCA_026074375.1 Tanacetum coccineum
AGAGAGAGAGAGAGAGAGAGAGAGAGAGAGAGAGAGAGAGAGAGAGAGAGAGAGAGAGAGAGAGAGAGAGAGAGAGGAGGTGAGTGATTATAGGTGTGAGTGGTTGTGAGGGTTAAATGACCAACATACCCCTCCTTTTTTTATTTTTCTTTTTGGTTAATAAGTGAATTTTAATCTCAGCCCTTAAATCTTTTTGGATGGATATGTGGGATTGGTCCCCCAGTATTCAAGATATGAAAGGTTTTTAATATAACTCCCTCTTACTTGTGACATGTTTGACATTTTGCACATTCGTGTTGAGTACATCTGAAAATTCAAAAAGATATGTATTCAAGAAATCACCTTCCACAATTGCTTGATTATCAGAACTTCATTCCATACTTGCAGATCCTTTATCGCTAACCCACCTTGCTCTTTAAGCCTACATACGTTTCTTGGTTCTTTTGCTCATCCCAAGTTTAAACTTTGTTGAAGTCGTTTGTGAAATAGGTAGAGTATTGCAATTTGCAACCCATTGGCTTATTTAATTTATTGCTACCGGTTTTAGTAAAAAACTTTTGTTTTTTGAAAATGATTTACTTGTACAGTAATAATTATCATTTAACAAAAGAAGAAAATAAATAAAAAGAAAGTTCTACCTTTTTTTTCCGAGTTTCGCGGTTTCATTCGAAGTTAGAAATTAAAGATCGAAATGGTAACGATACAATGGCCAAATTATCTCTACTAAAACCCTTAATCCCCACTTCAAAAACCATCACAAACACACTAATCAACCCACAAATAACTTCCACTTCACTCTCAGAAACCCTCCAATTTTACATAAATTCAAACACCCCATTACATGGCCAAAAGCTTCACACCCACATACTCAAAACTGGCTACATACCCAATACAAATATTTCCATAAAGTTACTTATCCTGCACTTAAAATGCTCTTGTTTGGTTTATGCACGCCAAGTGTTCGACGAAATGCCTCAACGGACTTTAACTGCTTTTAATTACATGATTGCGGGGTATACGAAAAATGGCCAAGTGGGTCAGTCTTTGAATTTGTTTAGGAGGCTTGTGTTGTGTGGTGAGAGGCCTGATGGGTATTCTTTTTCCATGGTTTTGAAGGCGTTGAGTTGCGGAAATTGGTATAGGATTGGGAAGGAGGTTCATGGGCAGATTGTTAAGTCTTGTGTTGTTGTGGATGATGTGCTTTCGACTGCGTTGGTTGATTTGTATGTGAAGAGTGGGAGAGTTGGTTATGCGAGGAGAGTTTTTGATTTTATGATGGAGAAGGATGTGGTGTGTTCTACGTCGATGATTTCAGGGTATATGAGAGAAGGGTGTGTGGAGGATGCGGAGGAGGTGTTTGAGAAGACGGGTGAGAAGGATGTGGTGGTGTTTAATGCGATGATTGAAGGGTATAGTAAGTTGGTGGAGACTGCTAAGAAGGCTTTTGAGGTTTATATAAGTATGCAAAGATTGGATTTTAAGCCTAATATGTCTACATTTGCGAGTATTATTGGAGCTTGTTCTTTGTTATCAGCGTTTGAAGTTGGGCAACAAGTACAAGGTCAACTTATGAAGACTGAGTTTGCGAGTAATATTAAAATGGAAAGTGCTCTTGTTGACATGTACGCGAAATGTGGGAGGATTGAAGACGCAAGAGCGGTTTTTAATGGTATGAAAGTGAAAAATGTGTTTTCTTGGACTTCAATGATTGATGGGTATGGGAAGAACGGCGATCCAAATGAAGCACTTGCACTTTTTGGTCGAATGCAAAACATGTATCATGTTAGACCTAATCATGTAACTTTCCTTGGTGCTCTTTCGGCCTGTGGACACGCGGGTCTGGTCTCTAAAGGACAGGAAATATTTGAAATTATGGAAAAAGATTATTCCATGAAACCACACATGGAGCACTATGCTTGTATGGTTGATCTATTGGGTCGAGCAGGAAGGTTGAATGAGGGGTTTTCGTTTGTAATGTCAATGCCTGAAAAGCCTAATTCTGATGTTTGGGCGGCATTGCTTAGTTCTTGTAGATTACATGGCGATGTAGAGATGGCCAGTATTGCAGCCAATGAGCTTTTTAAGTTAAGTCGTGATAGTAGACCCGGAGCATATGTTGCATTATCAAACGCTTTAGCAGATGCTGGGAGATGGGACCGTGTTAGCGATATCAGGGAACTAATGAAGACGAGAAACATATCAAAAAATAGTGGTTCAAGTTGGATAGGGACTGATGATGGTTTAGAATGTTTGCATGCTGCTTAGAATTTTTTTCCCTTGAGTTATTTTTTGAATTGTTGTATATCATACCATTCATAGTTTTATACTGAAATTTCTGACTTGTTGTTTCAATTACCCAAATAATAAAAATGTTGGCAGTATGGTCCGTTAGTAATGATCAAAACCTGGAATATGGTTCACGAACATGACTTAAATGTTGCAGCACTCCAATTCATATGTCGTTCCAGAACTCTTTTGAATTGCGCAGGATGCAGGAACATGGTTATAGTTATAGTCAAATAATAAGTTATATTGGCCATACATGCTTTGTGGAGTTATCAAATGCAGATCAACATCTCACACATTATTATTCTGGCTAAAACTAGAGTTGCACTAAATGTAGCTCTATATATTTGTCTTTTCCAAGCCTTATATAATCTCAGATGAAAATGGCCCCCATTTACAGTATTTTGTATGCCCACTTTAGTATTTGGTATTTATTTCTTACTCCAAACATCTATATGTCTCCATTCATTGCATAATAACTTGGATGGAGCATTAATTAATTTTTAATGTTGCCTCTTGTAGAGACTGCCTCCAGAAACCTCCCAAAAACCTTGACAAAGCAGCAGAGCTTACTGTATCAACCTAACAGGTATGCCATATCTTTATTGTGCATACAAAGGCTTTAATAGAAGTAAGTATCGACTAAACCAAATACACTCATAGTAGTGTATTTTTAATATCTTAAGACATGGTAAATTTTCAAATATATATTTGAGCAAAGAGTACTTAAATTATGTTGATATGTATTTTGAAGAGATACAAGTTAGATTGCAATACTTTTCGAAGATAGTAAACCACCTTCCACCAAATTCTACTGATCACTAAACATAACCGAAATAGACTTATAACAACAATTTCAGTTTAATGAACCTTGCGGTTGTAGGTTAAAAAAATCTTGATACAAGTATATGAAAGTAAAGAACTACTAGTATAACATTACAAACCTGTGTCACTTGCTCGATCAATAACACACTTATATAAATGCGATATATCTCATGGCATGGAAAAGTTACGAGACTAATTAAATCAATGTTGTTGCAAGATATGTGTAAATTGTTAATGCCCTTTACTATCACAAACTAAAATCAAAAGTAACTTCAGACAACGTTCGCGTTAAACAAATATGTAAAGGATAAGTAAATAAATTAAAAACACTAAACATGGATTAATTAAGTTTCACATAGGTTCCATAAGCATGTTTGTCTGTTATTTTTTATTCTTGGCTTTTTCTTACATATTAGAGAGTAAATTTTGAAATGCAACAATTTTATTTTTTCTTGAATATAAAATATATGTAGATCGACTACTTTGAAAAAAAAAACCATGTTTAAGAAATGAACGTGCCTTTTTCAAACCACCATAAGGTGTCATTTATTTACTTTCTCTGCCCTGATGCACGTTCGGTTAAAATACTTAGGGTAATTCTACACAAATGATTTAAGCTGTTTGATATTCGGCGTCACAATAGCAATTCACGCAGAGTCCTTGCTGTCGGGATTATCTATCCGCTGGCCATCATATAATCACTCATCACGCCCCAGTGCGTACCCTCGGAGTTTCACTAACCAAACACTGCCATGCCATCAAACGTATGTTCCAATACACGACCACTGTATACCTCATGGTCACTATCCAATATGTTCCACACACACCATATATCTCATGTATATTACACACACATACCTTTTGTAGAGCCTTGAATGCGTTTATCCTGCGTCTATGGCAAATGATCAACAGGTTGCTCTTGGATCACAGCACATCCGCCAGTGACTTCTAGGTTGTTGGCCTCGGTAACCATTTTATAACCAGTGTAGATTCTGCTGCTATGTAACAGCCTCCATAGTTGTGTTGCAAGTTCCATCTGCTCCATGGTAAGGGTAACCAGTCTCGCTGTTGATCCCTTTGTTTTTCACAATATATTGGAAGGCATTATCCTTATATCCTCCTCCACATCCTTCACATTTTTCGTTCCTGTTACAATCCACAAGTTCTTGCTCAGATAGTGAAGTTAAGTTGCCTGTCATGAGTTGATTAATTCCTTCCACAGCAGCGATAGCTGAAAACGCCCAACAACTTCCTATCGAAATAGAAACAAAACACATATAAGAAATTTAATTTGAATGAGTAACGTGGAAGCCTATTAGGGTTCTTTTTTTGTCTTCACAGGTTGGTGGAATTCTATATTATACTTACCACATGCGCCTTGATCCTTAACTTCTGTAACAGCTCCTTTCGTCCTCCAGTCAATGCTATCTGGCACTTCGCTCACATTTTCATACCTAAATGTTGTTGGTCGAGGTGATTTCGATTTGTGTGACAGCTTGTGGCCGTTAAGGGACGCTTTGAATTCGTCATTTGTCTGGTCTGAAAATTTGTTCATACTGAGCTTGTATGACCGATTTCCAAGTGAGTTGAATGACTCTATGTATTCCACATTTTTCTTGAATATGTTACGGCGCATTTCCTTCTCTAAATTATCATTGTACACTCGGCCAAACTGAGACATCCAAAGCTCATGCTTTTCTGCTATATATGTGTTGATGCAAAGATCCGCTAGGAAGGAAGTCGTCCGTCCTTTATGGGATTCCAAGCTTCAGCATTCTGTCCGATAAGATTACTACCTGTCTAGCCTCGTCCTGGGTTTTATCCCAAGACCAAGCTCCGGCGTGAGAGTAAGATATTTGCAAGAATATGCCCAGAGATTATTATAGTGAGTGTAATAAATGTATGGTGAATGCCTTTTTGCATTGAATGCATTGAGTATTTATATTACTCCATATACTTGCACAATATACCTGTACCTGACATCTCGGGAGATGGTTAGCCGAGCTATATTACTTTTGTTAGCTAGGTAACGTGTTTAGTAAACCACGTCCCTTAATATCTGGGTTGACTGCTCTAGGACGGGGGCATCCTATTATCCAGTGGATAATAGTGTATATTGTGTCTTGTGATCCTTTGGTCTTTCCCGATGTCTTTGTCTTATTCACTTGTGAGGTTCTAATATCTCCATCAGTCTATTAATGTGTTTGACAATAAAATATTCCGCTAGGAATATCTTCCTAGCGGACCATTGCGGTCACATACACGAACAATATGCATCACTCAGAGTTCGTGATGTAACTTGAGACACCCACGCCACAATTACTAATAGGGAGGAGAGAACATATATTCTATCAGGTGATAAAGCCATGCTGGATTATAGTTGCGCTGATTTATGGCAAAAAACCTTAATGGCAACAAACTTTAATGCAATAAAACTGATGATTGAGGAGGTATATTTATAGAAGTAATTAGATTCTATGGTTTACCATGGATCATTTTATAGATACTTGGTAAGTATAATATATAGGCTGAATGAAATACGCCAAGTTTTATTAAGCCAACATATTGCGAGTTTGACAACTAATTTCTTGGACTAAAAACTACGCAGCACTTTCTTGTACTTTGTTAATAGCAATATTTGGATTTTGCGAATTGTTTCTGCTATCCCATTGGGTATGGTTTTTGGCTTTTGTTTATGTCCAGACCTCAAATCCTGTCTTTTGTGCTTAACTCTTCCTTTGCAAATTCAAAAAATCGATCAACCAGGAAATATCGTGAAACAAGTTGGAAACATCGATCAACCTTCTCCACTAATTCCTTTGTTTAGAACTATATGTAAAGAACTATACGATGCAGGAATTTTTTTACTTGTGTTTTGTATCTAATTTTGGGTTGTTATTGAAACGAAACAATATAATTATAGAATGACAAAAAATCTAGAAGTTAGAGATCACAATGCACTAAGAAACACTAGAACAAAAATGAGGCCACGAAAAAGTACACCAAGAAAACACCCAAAACAACGCCTTTCAAAAAAAAAACACCCAAAACAACAAATCCAAAAACGCCACCATAAAAAAGACACCAAACTAACCCAACACCTCTAGATTACAATCCTAATCCCCTATTTATAATGAAAGATATCCTAATACTATTCTTGTAGAACAAGATACTAATCTTTACTTTAATTAAAGAGTATCTACTAATTAAATAATAAATAACTTACTAACTGATAATATATTATACTAATAATAAAAATAATAATATTGAGGGTCGTATCAATACTCCCGCCCCCTAAAACACCTTGTCCTCAAGGTGTTGCTTCTAACAAACTTGATTCCTGGATCCCACGTTTTCACTTGTGAACCTGTCTCTAGTCGATCAACATGAAACTGCAAGTGTACGTTCAAATTAGATCTACAAAGCGGCTCTTTGCTTAATCCTGATTCATCCAGAAAATACCAACCATCTTCCAGTATCACATCAAGCAGCAAGTATGATCCATGTTTTAGCCCCGCATCAGCCCATGTGTCGTTACCCTTGCCATACACAATTCCGCCAACATCGTTTAACACACTACGAGAGTTGTCTTGTTCATCAGTACCAACTTCAAAATAATTAACAACCCCTTTCTCTTCTTTTCCTTGCTCATCCTTGTCTTCCTTGGTAACTGATCTTGTATTTTCAAATACTTTTTCATCTTCTTCGAAATCAGTCATGTTATTAGGCGACAAACATCCAAAATCACCATAACTTGATGCACATTCAGTTGGTTTTGTGGGTACCTTAGTTGTAATTGGTCGAGAAGATTGCACAGGCGATGATGATTTCTGAATTAAAGAGAGAAGTAAATTCTTCAATTCATCATACCTTCGAATCCGTTCTTCATGTCTCTGATCTTCTTCTTCATGTCTCTGATCTTCTTCTTCATGTCTCTGATCTTCTTCGAGTCGGTAAGCCCTAATGCTCATGTCCAAGGAAACAAACCTTCTTTCCGTGTGTGCCTTAAATTCACGAAAATCATCTTCAAGTTCTGCCATTTTCTTGCTCATCATAGTTGTTTCTAAACTTTGATTTTTTTGTGAACAGTAAATCCGGATGAATAGTAAATTCGTGAACAGTAAACTTTTTTTTTTGGAAACCCTAGAATCGAAACAGCTCTGATACCAATTGATACGAACCGGATCGATAAAAGAGATATAAAGAACAAATAACGATAAATAAAGATAGGTGATCAACTTTCGAGAGGCCGATCTCTCTCCCAATAATGATATTAAATCACTAAACCATTCATATTATTCAACATGATAAGATTACAATCCTAATCCCCTATTTATAATGAAAGATATCCTAATACTATTCTTGTAGAACAAGATACTAATCTTTACTTTAATTAAAGAGTATCTACTAATTAAATAATAAATAACTTACTAACTAATAATATATTATACTAATAATAAAAATAATAATATTGAGGGCCACGAAAAAGTACACCAAGAAAACACCCAAAACAACGCCTTTCAAAAAAAAAAAATACCCAAAACAACAAATCCAAAAATGCCACCATAAAAAAGACACCAAACTAACCCAACACCTCTACGAAAGTAACTATTGCGCTTAACGCAGCTAATAAGACCTCTTAAGCCTCTTTGGGATTGCTAATGTTTTTATTCAAGGTGTTTTGGTAAGTGAGTTAACTGGTAAGCAATAACTTGCCAGTACTGTATAAGTTGACTTATAAATGATATGACGTCTTTGTATCCTATTCTTGAAAGATCATAAATATTTAACACCTCTTTAGCTTTGTGCTAGTTTCTTCTTTTGTTTTAATTTCTATTCCTAGTCTATATTACTTTTAATATTCTTTGGACGTCTCTCCTCTAGTTGGTATTGATACTTTTGCAGTTGGGGGTCTTGAGAGCAGATTGTTAGGGACAATAATTTGAATAAAGAATATTTGTGAAAGATATAATGTTCAATAGCAAATGTGCTCCGGGTGAAAGGTTAGGGGGTAAAATTCAAGTGATTTGACACATTCAGATCAATAACAGGATCTGTAAGGTAAACGGTAGCTGGATCAAGTGGTGCACACATTTCTCCATGGGTGCACAGCGTGTAATTTTACTGTTTTCTCATAAATGCTAGCTGCTCTATTGATATTGTTCCGTGTGGTGTTCGTTGCAGAGGCGTACAGCCACAATGTTGTAATTCTTCTAAAGCTGTGATGCTATCTGTTATTCAGTTACCTCTATTGATATTAACACAATCTATGCAATGAGAAGCTCAAGATGTACAGTAAGCAAATCGTATTCAATAATAATATTTACATTGAAAGGCGTTTGTGTCACCCAAATTGCAAAGAGAAAGATATAATAATTACAGAATATTAGCACGTGGACGTGCCAGGTAGCTGTGTTTTTGCTTGTGTAATCTGGAAAGACCTAAGCAGTTGGATACGAAGAATCCATAGCTATACCGCATAGTCCTTCTTTGTCACTAACATCTCTTTGCATCATTATGTATCCACTATCCCCCCAGCTGACACCCCATGAATTCTTGACCAACCAATATTTCGTTCCATCATCTGTTAACCCATACCCAACTGCTGTTACGCCATGGTCTAGATCAGTTCCACAGTCTCCAGTAAAAACGCCACTTGAATAGAACTGAAAAGCAGATCCACTGGCATCAATGGAAACTGCTATGGGTTGATTTGCCACTGCTTGTAACAGTGCCGTTTCACTGTTGGCTGGGACTACTTCGTATCCACTAATCTGGGCAGCATCAACATCTTCCTTATTTGTGTTGCATGTTCCATCTGTCCCCTGATAGGGGTAAGCTGCCTCAGTGTTTATGCCTTTGTTTTTTATTATAAATTCAAAGGCATCTTCCATCTCTCCACCTTCACATCCTTGATCTACACCACCAATGTCACAGTCCACTAGTTCTTGTTCAGATAGCGAAATTAGTTTCCCAGTTGTGAGTTGAGTAATTCCTTCGGTAGCAGCTATAGTTGAAAATGCCCAACAGCTTCCTGTTGATTAAAAAAAGCACGTAAGTATGCATTTAAATGTAGCTACTACCGTAAAATATCATTTACTTTTATTCTTATGCACGATTAAATAAGCAACGTACCACATTGGCCTTGATCCTTGACCGGGGTAACAGCGCCTTTCTTTCTCCAATCCATGCTAGGTGGCACTGCAGTCACATTTTCATACCTAAATGCTGTCGTTCTAGCTGATCTTTTGCTTGATGAAAACTTGTATCCGTTACGAGCGGCTTTGAACTCTTCATTTGTTTGGTCTGCAAATGCATTAACACCCAATTTGTAAGGCTTGTTTCCTCCGCTGTTGAATGAATCTATTAACTCAACATTATATTTGAATATCTCGAAGCGCATTTCCTTCTCTGCATCATCTTTGTACACACGCCCATAATAATCCATCCAAATCTCATGCTTCTCTGACATGGATAAATCACTTAACAAGCGACAAGTGACCTGAGAAGACCATATCCCTATAACAAGAAGAGAAACAATAATAAGCATTCTTTTGATATTCGAACCCATTGATTACAAGTTTGATGCCTTTTGAAGAATCTATGTTCTGCTTCTCGATCAACTGAGGTGGTGTCATTCATTGCACAGTTGATGAGATATATATATAGTCATGGATTACGATTATAAAAACATATGATTCAGTTTGGAGGAGAAAACTAATATGATGTAACTCAAAGCCTGGAGTGCATGGAAAAAGTTCCGTGAATTGGACAAGCATGATTATTGGCGTCGACGTTATCCTGTCTCACATTTGTCTATATCTTTGCAAGAAAAGTAAGTTGTATTATGAGTGTTTATTCATATACACCCATAAATTAACTTATCCATCTTCCAATTTTTGTGTTCTCATGAATTGGCCGGCTGCCCGGCTTTTGGCTACAGTTTTAGCTGCATTTGGCCTTTTGTCTATTATGCATGGCAATGTATGTAAACAATATGGGTGTTGAATTGCAATGATGTGTATAACTTGACTGAAAACTATATGTTTCTACCAAGGGGGAAAATAGCTTCTTCCAACTCTAACATCTGGGCCATAAAAATAAATCTGTTAGATTCCTTTCATTGTTTTGGTGCCACCGTATTTACTAAGCCTGGACTGTCAATAGTTATATTTCAGTGTTTGGTGCCACACCCCATGTATTGCACTGGAAATTGTTTTCATAAAACAATCCGATCCTTTAAAGCATTACGAAATCAAATGTGCTCCGGAAACCACGTCGACACAATTAATATTTGCTTCATTTACTTGACGGAGTTGCCATATATACCAGCATGGTGCATCATTTCGTTTATGCTGTCGAAGTCATAAGCATTAGAACCAAATGTATTAGTGAAGTATTTATTTGCATATGACTGATAAGATGTCTACAATACTAATATTCTAATGGCAAGAGATTTTACGTGTTTAACCAATTATACCAACATCCTACTATAATTATTAGATAACATCAACACAAATTAACTTGGGGTTTAAGCTATAAAATAGATGTATTGACGTTCATTTCGCACCTGAGTGTCTGTGCTAAAATGTGTCCTACTTTTCGTCACGAACTTTTGAAGCTTGTTCATCATATGCACGTGCGTTTAAACTTTTTTCACCCAAACAAAATTGTAGTTTACCTAGTTACCGTTCACTAGTTTGTAAACAATGCCAACTAATACAAATATATGTCTTGGAGTGTATGGTTAACGAACTAGTAACCTTATCGTTGCTATCGTTAGCAAAAAAAAGACATTACTAACCTATTTCGAGTCACAACTGATTTTTTTTAGAACGACAACTTTTAACTATCTCACAAAATTACATCACAAACTATCTCACATGTCCTAAGCGGGTTTTGAACCCACAACCATTTGATTAGGAAGCTTCTCACACAGCATGAAGTACCATTGGGACACAAGCCTTTTGTTCCAGTCATAACTGAATTACTACCAAGTAATACAGATATACGTTACAAGAGTATAACTTTCTTGACCGTAATGATGTGGAAACTTCAGTTTAAAGAGTTCAATTTCAAACTGTAGAAGCGGTGCCGGTTTTGGTTGCCGGAAAATATGGCAGTTAATCAGGTTACTCTGCTCGTGTTTTGTAAATTCTCAGTAGTTAACTTCCTTTTGACCCCTCTCTCGATTGTGAACTCTTAGTTGCGAACTCTCTTTTGACCTGAAAATCTTCATTCAAAGTATTCAAACTATGCACTTTCTATTGAAACTCACACCCTTGTCTGGTTCTCATGTAAGTTACTATATCAGTATGGTTCTCATGTACAATGAACTCAAATAAAATATAGGGAAAATTACACAAACTCAAAATTAAAAATCTGAAATATTGGATCGGGCTTTTGAGTCTACAATCAAGTCCAATGGAATAACGTCTTTAGTTTTGGTTGATAGCGAAAACTCATGTTCACCTTGAAGCGATCGTATGAGATTCAACTATATATGTTTGAAATATTTAATAACTCATAACGATCAAATATGCATGTTTACTTTTATGGATTTGCTAACAAGTTTACGAGTTTTGTTTAAGCATCTTTTAATTAACAATATTTTTAAAATACTCTATTTGTCTTATAATTATTGTTCGGTGTTTATTTTTGAAGTTTTTATTTTTTAATTTTAACCTTAAATATTTTTGTTTATGTCATATAATACTTGATAAAAATTATATAAATAAAAATACATTTAAAACTCAATCATTTATATATTTTACATTAAGTTTTACATAACACAAAAAATAATAATTAAAATCAAAGTTGCAATATAAAGACTCAAAAAGTCAACACTAGACAATATTTATGAGATGGAGCGAGCAATATTTATCATTTTCATAAATACATGATGTTAACACATATAACTAAGGTAAGTGCGTTTTAATATGGCATGTATTAATATTAAGCGAGTTCAAATTTAGAAATACTTTTTAACTAAGGTAACCTTAAACAACACACATGAGGTTGTTGTTACCAAATCCTTTACTTTTATCGGCTAATAGTTTGTAAATACTTGTCACCAAATCCTTTTCTAGGTATTGATTTTTTCTTTTTCCTTATTTGAGAAACAATATTTTAAATTCGGCCTTTTTTGGTACTTTTTCACCTCCCTAGCCTCTTTTGCCACATCTAACAAATTACCTCCATGTCATGATACCTACAAACGAAAAAAATGGCAAGTAAGATACCTTAACACATGATTTTTCTTTTTTTTCACTTTCTATTAAAGATATATAATGCATCACTCTCGGGTCTATTAAAGCCCACCTATTCGAGTCGTGTCCACTAAGAAATTTTGCATAACCAACTAATCGAAGTGATTCATTATACATAACTGTAGAAAAATTAGTAGTAAACTTAAACATAGTTTATGGACTTAAATGTACGTTGTAATATAGATTAAGATTATACTAGAACTAGAAAGTGTTTATCTTGCCTTGCAAGGCAAGATGTTTCCTATTCGACTTAGGATAGGTTTCCACCCCCTCATCTCTATAAATAGAGATGAGGGGAGATGCTAGTTATTCATTCTTCTTCCTCGTTGTAATAGTTTTATTAAGGATTTAATAAATGTTTGGTACGAGGGTATAACGTGTGCATATATTTGTCGGTTCTTTGTAGTCTCTCGCGTTTGCTACTTGTGCTCGATACAACTCGCGATCTAGCGTTCCACGATCGAACTTCGGGTTTGTTGTCATAATCATCCAACAAGTGGTATCAAGAGCCATAGGTTAGTCTTGGCCACCGAAGATCGAGTGCTAGATCGAGGTTACGAGTTTGATCGAGGTTTCGAGGATCGGTTTCGGGTTCTCGGGAAGTAACAACGATCAAGAGGAGTTGAAGAGGTTTTAAAAGTTTTCTCTTCTTATTATAGAACCCATGTGATTTGGACAAGGGGATTCGTTTGGTTTATTTAAATTAAATCAATAGTGGGTTACTACAATGGTGACTAAAAGTAAAGGGTATTGATTTTTTGGTTTAAAAAAAGGTCAACTTCAAGTAATCAATTTTTCCTTACAAATTTCGATTGGTGTGAAGGTTGTCTTTGTTGTTGATTACTATTTTTCTTGTGGTTCAAGTATCGGTCGTGGTTTGCTTGAGTTTCAAGTTAACGATCGGGTTTGCTAGTTCGTAATCGACGGTTTAAGGTTATTCTAATTAATTCGATTTGCAAGAAGGGTTTTAGCAACAACAGGTATATTGCACACGGGTTGTGAGGCTTGTCAGTAAAGTTGGTTAATAAACAACTTGACAAGGTTTTTAGCAAGGGAAAAGAAGAATGACTAGTTCTACAACTAGGTTTAACATCAAAAAATTCGATGAAAAGAATGACTTCGGGTTATAAAAAATAAAGATGCGTGCTTTAATGGTACATCAGGGATGCGATGCTGCATTAGAGATATTACCCGCGGACATGGAAGCAGGTGAAAAGGTTGCTTTGATGAAAAAGGCATACAGTACCTTGTAACTATGCTTGGGAGACCGGGTTTTACGGGAAGTTACCAAGGAAACAACTGTTGCAGGAATTTGAACGAAGTTGACTAGTCTATATATGACTAAGTCTTTAGCAAATAGACTGTATCTGAAGAAGAAGATGTACACGTACTATATGAGTCCAGGTACGAAACTGGGTGATCATATAGATGAGTTTAATAAGTTGATACTTGATTTGGCGAATATAGATATCGAGATTGATGATGAGGATCAAGCACTTATGTTACTTATGTCGTTGCCATCTTCTTATGAAAACTTTGTGGAGACATTGTTTTATGGGAGGGAATCCTTCACAATGAAGGATGTTCTGGCGACTCTGAATTTAAGGGAGTTGGAGAAAGGAGCAGAAAAAGGTACACCTTGGTATAAAGGTGAGGGCAAACATTATGTTAACCGGAGTACCTGGTCAAGAGGGTGCAAAGGGTAATGTTGTTGAAAAGAAGAAAGTGATGAAGTCTATGGAAGCTAATCTAGAGAAATTACTGAAGTACAATGCCTGGTCGACAAGGTGGTCCCCGATTTGAGGTTCCAGAACGAGGAAAAAAAGCTGAGTATCGGTTATGTTTAAGTGTTACTCCTAAGGTGGAAATTGTAGAAAAATTAGTAGTAAACTTAAACATAGTTTAGGGACTTAAGTGTACGTTGTAATATATATTAGGATTAGACTAGAACTAGGAAGTGTTTATCTTGCCTTGCAAGGCAAGATGTTTCCTATTCGACTTAGGATAGGTTTACACCCCCTCATCTCTATAAATAGAGATGAGGGGGGATGCTAGTTATTCATGCTTCTTCCTCGTTATAATAGCTTTATTAGGGATTTAATAAAGGTTTGGCACGACGGTATAACGTGTGCATATATTTGTCGGTTCTTTGTAGTCTCACGCATTTGCTACTTGTGCTCGATACAACTCGCGATCTAGCGTTCCGCGATCGAACTTCGGGTTTGTTGTCGTAATTATCCAACAATAACTAACCAACTGTTTGTAGTTATTTTTAAATTTTTGTGGCTTATACGTGTTCATATGTTTTCATCCGTTTTTATAAGTTTTTTTTACATGAATATCCGTTTTGTATGTTTTTTACGTATTTGTACGTTTTTTTACATTTTATACGTTTTTACGCCTTTATACGTTTTTATACATTTTTATACACTTTTTTATACAAAGGTTAAATAAATAGTTAAAATGAAAAGTTATTTACAACAAAAGCCCAAGTAATGTCTAAGAAGGACAAACCTCTCCAAAGACCCTTACTTAACTAGAAATCAATAAACAGGTCTTGGACATACCCAAGCCTTATACTAACTGCTAAAACCAAAACAAAACTATAATGCCAAAACACAATACTTTTTCCTTTAATAACTATCTTTGTCTTCATATACTCTTTTAGCAGGAATTCCATGTACTTTGTAGATAATCCCGCTTTCATTTTATACTTGTAAACCTGCACAAAATTGGTTACTAACCAAAAAACTTTATAACTCACTGAATGTATACCCATTGAACATAAATCACGGGCTGAAATGTCATCAGTTTCAGGCATCACTAAACCAATCTTAGAAGCTATGTATGTTTTTGTACAGCTATGCACTTTTGTACAACTATGTATGTTTTTGTACATCTGTGTACGTTCTCATACGTTTTATCTGTTATTATATGTTTTTGTACAATTTTATACGTTTTATCCATTTTTATATGTTTTTATACATTTTATCCATTTTTATCAATTTTTATTCGTTTTTGTACAATTATTATCATTTTCATATATATATATATA
>BQNB010094548.1:0-26089 GCA_026074375.1 Tanacetum coccineum
CTAATTACTTGTTTACGTTGAACGTTTTTATATGTTGTGATTATCAAAACGTAAAGATGTGAAAAAATATTAGTAATGTTTTTTAGGCATTATATTTTATCGACTATATATATATATTTAATAGGATACAAAAATAACTTTCCAGGAGAAAGGATCTTCAAGGCGTTAACCGCAAAACAAAACCTGATGATCGTAACAAAACCTCCCCGGCAGCGGCGCCAAAAACTAATTTGCACGAATTGTGGTCGTCGAGTAATAGTATAGTATAGTAGTTTCCGTAGGATGTGTAAATTGCTTAAGGACAAATAATAATCAATCTTCCGGAGTCGAAGTCCCAACGAGGTTTGAATTAAAAATTCACGATAATGTTTTTGAAGTATAATGCTTGATTATCTTTTAACGTTTTTGGTTTAAAAAAACTACTTTTTAATACTAAGAAAATTATACTAAAATTATACTAAACAATTAAGCTACGAGAATTATACTAAAATGATCTAAAAGATTATTAAGATGCAAATGCTTGCTAAGTGATGTGTGAAGTTCATTAAGTGTGAATTAAGGTTTATTAACGAATTAACGTCCTTAGAAAAGATAGTTATCTCACAACGTTGGCTTATTTTGATAAAAACCTCTTAAAAAGATATTAATTACTAGATGTGTAATTTAACTATTTTTCCGGATTTTGCCCTTCAAATTATTTAAACCACAAATCTAAATAATCCAAAATTATTAATCAATTAAACCTTTTTCAAATCCACACTTAATTCCCAATTCACAATTTCACTTAACAAGCACTAATTAAACTACTCGCTACTCATAATGATCAAACAAGCAAAGCAAAACATTTTTTTACTAAGCTACACTAATAAATTTAAAAAGGATAGAAAATGGAACCGAATTGAAGAGCCGCAATTAAACGAATACCACCCGATTTATTTAGCTTAAACAAATAATCAAATTCGGTCTAGCTAAATAAACCCTTAAGCTCCACGCCTCATGAGTTGACAGGTACCAAAATTCACAACTCAAATCAAAACAAATGTTAACAGTAACAAGCTATCCGAATTGTAATTTTTGTATAGCCCTAAATCCAAAATCCTAACGCCCAAGAGGTGATCTAAGCTAATCCTAAACTTGGCCCAATTGATCTATACATGGCCCAACCTAACACATGGCCCAATCTTGCACATTTTAAACAAACCAATCGCACATAGTTGCTAATTAACGAAAAACTTTCTAGTTAACAATCTTAATCACAAAATTAGCAAATATGATAAGCCACGAACACTTAGCCATACGAGATAAGCATTCTTAAAAATGAGATAAGCACTAGAACAAGATACCATGATAAATAAGCTAAACAATTTTTAAGCTAGTACGAGTTTTAAGCTAGATCTTCTTAATAAGCCTAAAATCTAAACGAAATAAGCACTAAACTAATCGGTTAAGCAAACGAGAATAAGCTAAACACAATAGAACAACGAGATAAGCTCTTTAAACTCTAAACCTTAATAATAAGCTAAACGATTTTGAGATCTATAACTTAAACGACTAAATAAGCAAAATACCAAACGAGATAAGCTCAAAACCAAATCAATAAGCAACGTAAACCAGCAACAAGGATTTAGAATAAGATATAAGCACATTAAAGAATCAAATGACAAAGCGAATAAGCAAACAAGCTCACAAAAATTCGATCTAGCAATATAGGCTCACTCTAAACCAAATAAGCTATTTAGAAACTTATCTTAACATAAAATATGAGCTTCTAATAAAACTAAAACGATATAAGCACTGTAGTAAGCTGACACAAAAAGAAATGGAAACGAACAAATAAGCAAAGAATGAGCAAAACGAGATCTTCAACAAACTTTAAACCATTTTTATTACATCATCTTAATAAGCTTGTGAAATTAGCAAGTACAATAAGCTCGTAATCCAAAAATAAGCTACTACTAAATTTTAATAAGCTAAAAACTAAGAACTAAAAAAAATATGAAAACTAAAATCCTAGGTGAGTAAAAATGAAAGGTGACGTGTAGATTAAATAGGATCCAAGAGGGGTGAAAGAGTAAATTTTCCCCAATGATTGGGTACTTGAGGAGCCAATCATTGCCTTCTAATGATTGTCGCACGGATCACGAAATGAACTAGCCGCTAGATGATTGCCATGTGTCACATAAACCTGCGTACCTCGTACGCATTGAATGCAAACCGCTTGATTGTTTTTCCCATTTGAAATGAATTAAAAGTGTATACAACTCATGCCACGCAATTTTTATTTCTTTCATTAGCTGTAAATTTGAAATAAAATAGAGATATATCACATTTGACTCGCCACGTGTCCTTCAATCATTAGCCCCTTTATATGTAAGTGGATGCTCACATGCCATAGTTTGATTTAATTTCACCGCACGTGCGGTGACATCATGCATGCATCATCCAACTCTATAATATACATTTTATTTAGGGCTTGATGTTGGGCTTAAATTAGGCTTGGGCTGGTCCGACCCATAAAATGGGTTACGGGCTAGCCTATTAAGATCCGAGAGCACCGTTGGATTCATTTTTCCGTGATCTTTCCAATGGCATGCTCATGGACTTATCACAACTTTGTCTTGATTTTGAATAATAAGCACTCTTGATCACGACGAACTCGAAGTTACTCGTTTTTGCTCCGTTTTCAATCATTTTTACTTGCAAGACATAAAAATACCAAACAAACATATTTGCAAGATAATTATCCATATTTTAGCATTTTTAGTCCAATTAATAGTGTTTTATGGGGTATAAATGATGTGTGTTTTAGCACACATCAGCAGGATTAGACTGTTAAAGAAGGCAACACTTGGGATTTTACCCCAAACAGCCTATTTGTGTGTGTTTATCGACTTGTTACACTGACTTATCGACCTCTTGTATAAAACCCCTTGTTGCACTCACTTTTAGTTCAAGATACCCCTAGATCACCTTGTTGAGCCAATCCTTGTTTCAAACCTTTATGTTAATGTTTCATTACACCATTTCGCCTCCTGTAGTCTATATTTTCTTTGTGTTAAAATTCCTGGCTACTTAAGTTCATGGTTTGGGGAAATGGGTTTAGAAATTTTCCGCATTCGTAGAAGACCTATTATTGTTGATCTATAAAGACCCCTCAATATCATCACTTTAGATATTATTCATCTCAAGCGGGGGGATATGTGCATTGTATTTACCATATGCTACATGGGTAATAAAAAAGAGAGAAAAATATAAACCTCTGTAGCATATGCATGTTGGTTACGTGTTATAAAACCAACAAGTTGTTAAAAAAATATGACGATGGTGCAACTATAAGCCATATGTATGCTCAAGATATAAAGATGGTGCAACTATAAGGAATCTGTATGATTGTGAAGGTTGGGCTAGTAACCCATAATTTTGGATTAGATTCTCGTACTTGGATACTTGGACTAGTAGCCGGTTATAACAACCTTAGAGTATTTTAGACTATTTATTTTGTATTTTGTTTAACACCAATTAAATGTGTATCCCATGTCTTATCATACCCTTTGCAAATAATTTTGACCTTTAGCCTGCTCGAGTTAAGGAAAGAGCAATCACATATGTCTCGTCCATGGATGTGGCTGAGCATGTGTGGTTTTTTCGCCTTTTCTGGATCAATGGTATCAGAGAGAATCAAATACTTATTTAAACCTATGTGTGTCACCCATGTTGCCATTAAGAGCTATTTAGACCCTAATTCTAACTGGTGCAAAATTTTTTACTTTCTAAGCCTATGATAGAATACATGCTATGATAGTGCAGTTAAGCGATCACCCCGAAAATGAAACACTTAGACTAGTAAGAGAGTTGAGTGATTTTGATCCCCTTTTCGTGAGGTCTTCGACTTTGATGGTTTCTAGCATAAGTAAATTATAAATTTATTTCTTTGAGTTAAATTGGGGAAATCTTTTTATGAATTATTCTAACAGTTCTACTTGAGGGCAAATAGAAATCAAGTAGGGGGATATTTGATAACATCTGATAACTCTCTAAATATACATAAAATATTCCTCGTAAATATGTAAATTATCAATGTAAGTATATTAAATATTGCGTGTTTAGATACTTATTTATGTAAAAGTTGTTTCAGGACCAAAGATTATGGAAAGGACCAAAAATGCTAAAGACGTTTGTTAAAAGCGCTAACGAGTGTTAAAAGAAAGATCTATAAAAAAGGAAAGAAGTATTAAATGTAAAGTTGCTAAGGGCGTACTTATCGTCAAAGAGAGTGAAAATTAAATGCGAAGGCAAGTACGGCGCACTTCTTGCAAAGTGCGGCTCACTTGAGGCTGCAATTACACATATCATCAACTTTATGCATTGAAGAAGAGACTATTCACTTCCCCTAAAACCAATGTTTTGAAAACCGGGTTTTGAATCGACCCGGTCAAGTCACCGGGTTACCGGTTCAACCGGTTGGACCGCCGGGTCAACCCGGTTTTCCAAAATATGGAGGTATATATATATATATACTATATATATATATATAATAATATATATATATATATATATATAAAAAATAATATATATATATACATATATATATATATTATTCAATACTTAGGAGAAAAAATATGGTATATTAAATCAATGAAATCTTTTCATATATTAAGCCTAAAGACTATTTATTAACAAATATAACATGTAAAATTAAAATTACGTCGCAAATATATACAATTAACATGTTTTATTTATAAAAAAATACGAAAAAACCGAAACCCGACCGGGTCTCATGACCCGGGTTGACCCGGGTCACTCCAAACCCGGTCAAACTCGGCGGGTCAAATCGGGTTTTGAAAATATGAATCCCGGTTTAATTTGACCCATTTTTTTGGCCAGAACCGGTTCAACCGGTTGAGCCGGCCGGGTCGAATCGGGTTTCAAAACACTGCCTAAAACCCACGACCTAAGGCACCTCTAAGGCTATAAATAGGACCCTAATCTCAAGGTTTTTCATCATTCAAACACACACAATCATTATTCAATCAAAGAATTATATCTAGAAAGAGTTTAGAAGTGTTTTTAGGATTTAGAGTGATCTTGCTTGTAGTTCAACCAATTTCTGGGGTGTAATCCATCCAAAGGAGTAGTAGTGAAGTTTATTTGGATGCTATAAGCTATTGTGACAGAATTGTTTATAGTTTCCGGGTTTACTTTTAATATAATAATGTGTTCTTTGGAAATTCTTGTGAAATCATCAAGCGTTTGCTCTTGGAGTTGGTATAACTTGTTTCCCTTTTAAACTATGATCTTTTCTGAGTTTATGATGATTGTTATGTGTCTTATTTCAATTAATATGGAGTAGTTCTACTATGTTTGTTTGGGTTTAATGAGAGTCGTAATATGAACCTGTTGAATAGCTAATGAACATGATTATGATAATAATAAACTTGATGTTTGAATACTTGAATCCTGTTAATCATTTGATCTGTCATGAATGTCGAAATAGGTCAAAAGGCTCCATCTTTATGTTTGGTTTCGAGTTGTTTGTCTATGAATGAATCGGTGTTAGCTTTGTGAGAATTAGCTAATAAGATGATTTTTAACTCAAGTAAGAAAATGTTTAACAAACCTGAATGAGAAAGTTTATTATCATTATTTCCAAACATGAATCTACCTTAAATCGTTTTATATATTAAAGGTTAAAGGCAGAAAGGAATCTCTTTTATATAAAATAGTTAACCGCTTAAGTGATTACCCGTCTACTTGTGAGTTTATATCTTAATTCATGTGTTTATAATTATTCATATGTTCATCTTTATTGCTCTTATCCCCCAAACAAACATTATTTTAATCATTTGAATTTCAAAAGTAAATCCTCCATCGTATCTTTAGATTCGTGACAAATCTTAAGATATCTTATTTGCAAAACTAATTGAGTTTTTCAAGATACACCAATTCCGTGGAACGACCTAGTCTTACCCTAAATCTATACTGCAAATGGGGGTTTATACTTTACCCGTGTGTTAGTTCAAAAATCGGTTAAAACTAGTCTTATAAATTTAAAGCTTTCGTAACACATCAACATCAAATAGTTAATACTTTTTAGTATCAAAATCCCTATCAAAATGCTTGTAATTATTATATAAATGCCTGGAAATGATACTTAATCACTTTATATTTAGTTTACAGGAAGAACACGAGCATTGGAGCAAGAGACATAGGATTTAGACGTGGAAAACAAGTAAAAGAAGAAACTCAAGGATAGTTACGGCGTAACCTCCCCGCAGGAGTTACACCGTAACTAAGATTAATGAAGGAGTGAGTCAGCACCGAAGTTACGGCGTAAATGATCTATCATACTTATGCCGTAACCAGCATCATTAAGGAAGGATGACTTATCCTAGTCATTGTTATGGCGTAACATCAACACTAGAGTTACGCCGTAACCTAATTTAAGCCTAAAGATGGAAGTACACATCAGAATGGTTACGACGTAACACATACATAATGGTTACAACGTAACAGATTCGATACTTATAAATAGAGCGCTCATTCGGCACATTCGACATCAACCCTTCCACCACAGTATAAAGGGCCGAACCAAGCTTTCATAGCACGAAGAATTCCACCAGAAGTCCAAAGAAGAAGTCACTTTATTTATTTTGTATTTAATCATTCACAAACACATACTGTAAGACTAATGATGATTTAATCTATGATTCCTTTCATTTATTCTTGCTGTGTTGTTACCATGAGCGGTAAGCACTTCTAGTGTTGGCCTAGTTATGAATTTACTATTGTTATGTAATTGTTTCCTGTTTAATTATCGCTTTATTAGATATCCTTTTAGTATGTCATTGATCCTTAAGTTTTGGTAGTGTTGAGGGCGGTTTAGATCCTGTTAGTTAAACTATGTTTGGAATCTGAGGTGAAAAATAGAGACAAGGTTGTAAATAAGGAATTAATAGTAGCACTAAGAGGAGAAATTTATTCCGTGAAGTTTATTATCAATCCTGAGGAAGATGACATCGAATTAAAAGTAGTGCTTGGAAGATTATTTCTAAGGTTAACAAAAAGAATAACCGATTTTGAAAATGGAATCATAACCATCTACTACGATCTTGATCCTTTTAATGATGACTCTGATAAATCCAATGACTCAGGAGATGATTGGGATGCCATACTAGAAGGTATAGATTTTGGGGACATACCAAAAATTGATGAGCTCGAATTGCCACCATTTGTTTGCAACATGAGGAAGAGTTCTAAAAATAAGAAGAAGCCGTATAAGAATTACAAAATGAAGTATGATGACGAGGGACCCTCCCTTACTGTTAATCGTGCCTTAACTCGTAAAGATCTTTTAAGAGAGGAATTAGAGAAGGATCTTTGGGAAATAATAGTGATCCTTAATGAACCAAGGCCTATAATTGAAACACTTAAATATGGGGACCGATATAAGAAAATATTGGACATTATCTTGTTAGATAAATCAAAGCTAGATGGTAAGTTAGAGCTAAAAGAAGTAGAGGCTAATGAAGAGATGGTAAGAGAATATAAAGAAATCAAAGAAAAAATTAATCCTGGTGCGTTTGTTTTACCTATTTGGTTGGAAGGGAGATTTGACACCCATGCTTTAGCCGATACTAGTTCCAACATCAATATCATTCCTTACCATATCTTTGAGAAACTGGGCAAAGAGTAGGTCAAACCAGTTCGCCATAATGTGAGTATGCTTAACCATTCTGAGGCCAAACCGATGGGGATGTTGAAGGATGTTTTGTGTCAAGTGGGTATCACTACGATACTAGCTAAATTATTGGACCTTGACATGCCAGTTGACTGTACTATCCTAATTATCGCTGGGAGGAGTTTTCTTCACACTTGTGAGGGCATTATAAACACTCTTAAGGGCACTACTTCAACTTTTGATGGTGTTTGCCACTAAAATTTTTATGTGGCCGAAATAAAAAAATGGACGGTAAAGAAAGCGACAGTGATGAGGAGGAAAAATACTATCTAAAAAGAGATGAAATGGGAAGGCCGTTCTATAGCCCAAACCTTATGAGCTACTTTGATCGTAATGATCCTATGGAACATGCCTTGGCTATCCAGGATTCATCAACCCTTTTTGAAAAAATTGTGTATGGAAGAAAGTAGTGGGTACCTAAAGGGCCTGGGGATTTTGTTAAAGAAATTGGAGACGGTAAGTGGCACACAAATATAAGAGTAACGGATGCGTATGGGAATACATTCGAGCAGGGATATGAGGCACGATCAACAAACAGTATAAGTAAAACTTTCACAAGTTGAGTGACATTATGTCACCACAGTGGGTTTAACGCAAGAAATCTTTAAGATCAATAAAAAGGAGTGTACCCCATACTCCTTCGTGAGTCTTTTTCATTTTCTTTGTTGAGTCTATTAAATAAATCATGTCAAAGTCTTGTAAATCCATATAGGATTCATCTTTGATGTATGGACACTTAGTCCCCGATTATTAATAATATTATCAGTATTGATAGACTAAAGTTAAATTTATATTTATGTTATACTTTTTACGAATTACAAACATGTCTGCTAGGAAAATAGCCAGAAGTACGCCGCACTTCTTGTGAAGTGCGCCGCACTTTTAGGTGGTTTCAGCATATATATACCTATGTTTTTCTTACTTAACAAAAACCAAAACACTAAAATCTCTCTAAACCGCCGACCTTCACACAAAATTTCAAAAATCTTCAAACAAATCCATCAAACAAAACAAAATGCCAACGGTATGTTAATCTAATTATATTCTGTTTGCCTTAAATTTTATATAAGTCGAACAAGAATGTTATCGGTCTTATTAGCTGTAATTAGTCTTGTTAAGTAATAGGCTAGTCGGGTTCAACAGGCTTGGATTGTAATCTAATATTGTTCGTGTTTCGGGCTTAAAGCCTAAGGTAAGCCAAGCCCGGCCTAAGCTAAAAAGCCCATATGCCTACATGTTGGCTAGGGGTATAAATAGGACCCTCTCCACACATAGAGAGGGTGTTGGTTATCATTTCTTACACTTGTGTATGTGTGTGTGTGTGTGTAATCTTCCACTCTCTACTTTCTCTCTCTAATAAATCTTCCATTTTTTCTCTCTTTCTTGCTTATTGCTTATTGGTATGGCTTATTATTATGACATGGGTTAAGTTTATGGGATAACATTTGGGATCACTAGCCACGGGTGGGTTTAGTGATTATTTATGGTTGTTTTGTAGCTTATTCAGAGCTTATTGGGAGCCTTATTATTTCTTATCTTATTTTGTCTTATTCTATTGCTCTTAGCCTCGACTTATTTTTTTATTTACTTTTGATCCAAAAAGTCTTCGTTCTGTCTTAGTACAAAAGATTTATTAGCCTAAAATATTTAGAGTGTGAGATAATAACTTCACGTGGCTAAGTTTTTCTTTACATATGTATCATTTTTTATTCAATCTTTCATAGCTTCACGTGGCTACGTTTTCTTTTATACAAATTCTACTTGTGGTTTTGTTTCTTATTGATTTTTGTTTCACACTTTCTTTACCAATATTTTTGAGCTTATTTGATTTCTGGGTTAACTTATTAGACGTAGCTTCTTCTTAAAGCTAATTTGTAAAGCTTATTACGAAGCTTATTTTTGAGGTTAGCTTATTTGCTTTTATGGTCCTCGCCACGGAGACAAGAAAGAGAACAAGGATAAAGTACATTTTTTGAAGGCCCTGGATACGCAACAAAGAAGGCAATGAATTCGCAACTTTCCTTTGTCACACGAATTAGCAACATTCCTTTGTCAAATGAATTCGCAACATTCCTTTATCATACAAATTAGCAACATTCCTTTGTCACACGAATTAGCAACATTCCTTCGTCAAACGAATTCGCAACACTCCTTTGTCACACGAATTAGCAACAATCCTTTGTCAACCGAATTCGCAACATCTCCTTAATGAACCAAATTAGCAACTCACCTAGAACAAACTATTCATGTTTTAACTCTTTTCGGGTTTTTCGGTTTCGTGTGACGGTTATCTATGGGACTTATAACGTATACCATTACAATCGTGATTCATTTTCGATCAACGTGGTATATTTACATTGAACTGACGATAACTATATAACTCCGCGGGACTAAAAATATAAAACATTATCATTTATATGTTTTAAAACAAAGAATAAAAGATTTAGGAGGGAAATCGTTGCAATTATTAAACAATATTGGAATTTGGCAAAATCAGCCCCTGGACCTTAAAACCAATTCACATCTAATCCTTTGTCTTGTTTAATAACCCTCATTGTTGAAACTTCTTTTCACCGTTAGTCCTTACAAGCTACAATTCAGCCCATTTGTCCTCCAAAGTGAATCGTAATTGCACCGTTAGTCCTTATTTGAGTTTTAATCAATCGGTACTCATTTTAAGTTGAAATTTTGTGCACCGATCGTCTATTTAAGCTCATTAATTGTTACAAAAGCTCACGTACTTCAATTTCAACAACAATTAATTATTATTTCATGGTTTCTTCTTGATTTTTTAAAATCCCGCGAAAGATATGATTCCTTTTCTCGGTTTTAATCAAAGATTTGTAAAATTCCGTGAACGATACTTGATTTCAATCCACAACAAAATCACTTTACCTACTTAAGATCTAATATCCATTCACAACAAATCAAAATGTCAAATACCAATACCAATTTGCAAACTCAAACATTAAGTGTTCTTCACAATGACACAGTTTCTTCGTGTTCAATTTCTAAAGGTCAAGAGAAGACACAACTTTCAAGAAGTAGATGCATGAATAGTCTTAGAGAAGTCAAGTCACAATTTAAGTTTCTCTCAGAAACTTTACAAGATTTTGGTATCATGCCTATCTTTAAGGGAACATTCTCTCAAAACTTGGATTTACTAGAACAACATCTTACTAAAGATATACTTTCTCAGACTGATTGCAACACTACTTTGACAAAACTTAGAAAAAAGTTTGAAAATGCTTTCAATTCAGAATTCAAAGAGCGTATGCAGAAATACACAAGATTTAATGCTCAATCCTTCCAAGTTGCAATGATCTGTAACATGGATTCCATTAGGAAATACATGCGTGAGATACTTCTTCATCAACAACGAACTCCGTAATTGTTGAAACAAAAGAAGTTGATGCAGACACAAGATCATTCAAATTCAATTCAAGCATTGAATGTTAATTCATTGAAAATTGATTTAGTTGTCATACAAAACACTTGTTTTGAGAAAGAAGACAGTAATTCAGAGACTGCATCCAGCAAATCAGTAAAGGAAAGCAGCTTGAATTCTGAAATAAAAGATGTGCATGCAATCAAATACAAGATGACAAAAATAAAAGAAAGATGCATGGCATATTTTCGATCTCTTCATTCACACCTTCAAGTTCTTTCGAAAAAAGACTTAAAAGGCACTCGCATCGAACATGGATTCAAACGGGCATTCATGTCACTCTTTGGTCAAGATGTTGATACCTTCACAAGTACAATGCTCCTCAACGTAGATCAACTACAAAAGCAACTTGAAAAATATAAATTTCAAGAAGATGGATCGATGGCAGCCTTTTGGGTGGTAAACAACCAATTTCAGAAGTTCATTGATTTACAGTTTACTTTGGATTATAACAGTCAAATGACAGACAAGTACTTTGTTGAATTCACTAGAATTGAGGTTAAATACTTTAGAGATACACTACTCCAACACATGGGTAATGTCAAGAAGTTCGTTGCTAAAAGAACACGTCATCAAAGACAGTATGATAGAAGGGTGAATAAAAGACCGATGCAGACGCAAGAGAGTAAGATTGATACGGGTAAAGCAGTGGATGCTGATATGGTTGTCACAGAAAGAAGTGGAACAGAATTAGAAGTGCAAGATGGCAGCAACAAGTCAGGGAATGATACAGATGCTGAGGATGCAGATATCAGACCCATATATGACGAAAAGCCAATGGCTGAGGTACAACTGACTGCTGAATGTAATATCTTTGCTATAGGACAATAGCATACTGAGCAACCTGAAATCATTAATAAAGGTATGGTTGACCAGTATCCTAAACAATGCCAAGTTAAAAGTCCTATGCTTGATTCATCACCTGATAACCAGACAACTGACTACTCAAAACAATCACTCGAGTCTGAAAATATTTTACTCAAAAAGACTGTTGCCCAATTTCAAAAAGATTTTTCAAGAATGGAAGCACATTGTATTGCTCTCGAACTTAAATTTCAAAATCAAGCTTTAAAATTAGGGCAACATGGTCAAATTTTGAATGAAACAAGTAATAAAGCTAAGATTAAAAAGGAAATTTATGTACTTGAAACAATGAACATCGAATTAGAACATAGTGTGGCTAAATTATGTAAGGAAAATGAGACTTTGAAAAAGCATTACAAAGATTTGTATGATTCTATTAAAATTACGAGATCTAAGACTATAGAACATACAACTTCTTTGCTTGCTAATAATGCTGATTTAAAAGCTCGGATTCAGAAAAAGGTTTTTTCAATTGCTGCTTTAAAAAATGACGTAAGGAAGTTAAAAGGATATAGTGTAGATACTAAGTTTGCTAAAACATCAGTCTTGGGGAAACCGATTTTACAATCACTAAGAAAACAATCAGTTGTTAGACAACCGAATGCGGTTAAATCTGAAAGACCTCAAATGTCAAAACCACTATTTGCCTCCCAAGTTGATGTGAATAACAATTTGTCATGACCAGTAACTCAACACTATATGCCTAAGAGAAGACAATCCGTTTTTGCATAACCTGATCATATGATTGCATCTAGCGAATCTAGGATTATATTTCAAAGAACATGCCAAGATTTAGTTCAAATGACATGGTTCATAATCACTATCTAGATGAAGCTAGAAAAAGACACAAGAAAGAGATAGGAACTCAAAAACTAGTGTGATGCCTTTTGCTAGATTTCAAAGCACTACTGATGGTAGCAAACCAAAACCTAGGAGCAACAATTAAACACCTAGGAGTTTGCCTGTATCTAAGAGTAGTTGCTAAACAATAACGGCTATGCCCAAAGCAGATCACTCTAAGAGTTCTAAATCTTTCTCAGATTCCAAACAATTTGTTTGTTCTACATGTCATAAGTGTGTCTTTAATGCAAATCATGATGCTTGTATAACAAAACTCCAGAAGAAAGTAAATTCACGTGCTAAGATTCAATCCCATAAGACCAGAAACAGTAACACACCCATAAATCAAAAGAGTCATACTCAGAAACCTAGTAGGCAGATCTTTACAGGACATAAGTTTTCTCTCATTAAGACTTTAGCTGTGTATGAGAAAACATCTCCTAGATTTGATCTTAGGTGGAAACCTACGGGTAGAATTTTCAAATATGTTGGTCTTAGGTGGATTCCTACAGGAAAGTTATTCGACTCTTGCACAAGCAAGGTTGACAGTGAACCCATACATGGTTCAAATGTAGATATCCCTAATATTCATGAAAGCAAACAAACTCTGGATTTAAGTGTAGGTACACCAATCAATGTTTAAAAGGAATGAAGTCTTGTTTAAGTGCAGGTACCTTATGTAATGTCAACAAGGAAAATCTTAGAGTATGGTTGCTGAAAAAGCTGATATCTCAGAAACCATTGTCAAAGTGGATTCACAAATGATGATACAAAAAACTGACGTTTGAACACAACGGTTCAAGCCTCGCTCCACAATGTCAACAGAAGTTCCTACATCAAATATGAGTCATGACGTTAATGATAGAATTGGAAAGTCTATTCGGATATTTGTTCGACGAATATTTTAATGGAGTAAATCAAGTTGTTTCAAAGTCTTCCGCTGTTACTACTTTTGATGCATCCGATAAACGTAAACAACAACCAGATTTAACTTCATCTACTTCAACTCTAGCAAAAACTGTCACTGCTGATGGAAACTTTGATTTGTAAATATTTTTATTTTTTTTATTTTGATTTATAAATATTTTTGAAAAAGAAAATACAAAAATATAAAACCAACAAAAAGAAATAGAAAAATATAAAATCTAGAAAAACAAAATATAAAATCAGAAAATTTCAAAAATACCAAAAAGAATCTTCTCGACATGTCTCTTGGAATCGATAACATTTACGTACCTAGAAATGTTGATTAACCTCGACATGGGCGTATAAATAAAGTTCGACCAAGAGTTTCAAATGCTTTCAAAACATGTTATTTCTAAATTTTCTTCATGACTTATGTACATTTCAGTGCATAACTCGGACCCAAATGTAAAAAGGGAGTGTACGCTTCAGTGCGCTTACTTTAAAAATAGAAGAGAAGTCTTCTATAATGTGTTTTTAAAACCGTTAAACACAATTTTCAAAAAGAACTTTCAATGTCAAATTGTCTACAATATAATTTGTGTTATTTTTCCATAAAAAGATGTATTTGTTAAAATTGTGTGTTCAACACTCACTTCCTCGAATAAGTTTTAAAAAGTGCGGTATTATCAATGTCATTTTATGTAGATCATTTTCTGAGGGGGAGCTTTTGAAACAAAAGCCTTTTAATGTGTTGGGAACATCTCATAAATGTCAATTTTATGTATCTAAACACATTTCGTGAAATTAAAATGTGGAAACTTATAATGTCTATTAATAATATACATTGTTCACTAAGGCATCTCACTACGTCTTTAACATTTTGTGGTGTCATATCAATTTTTCATTCCAATGTCAAGTTTTAATAAATATTGGTATCCCACATATACTGTTGAAGGGGAGCTATCCGGAAAATGAATTCAAGCAATATCGTGGTATAATTTTTCTCCCCATGGAATTTTTCATGTCAAAATTTTAATCAATTGGTATTTCAAATACTAAGTGTTTTATTATTTAAAATAAGGGGAGAAAATATGATTAAAATATGATATAGAAGAATGTGATCTTTAAGACTCTAAGTGCAACTCTTTCCTTCATGTGCTAAACAATTTTGAATCTCAAGGCACATGTGTAAGGGGAGTATTTGAAAATAACAATGACAGAAAATTGTTTTATGGTTCGATCTCTATACCCACAACCAATTAATCTCACAATGTCGATGAAGTCATAAGGTGGTTAAGGTTAGGTATAAGTTCTACGATCCAACCAGAACCAGAGGGATCTACCCAAGGACAATCCATAGTTAGAAATAGCATTCCTTAGGTATGATTGGAGAAGAATGGGTATAAGGGAAGAATGTCAACTAAGATTGAGCCAACACTGGAACAATCATAACAAGGTGTTAGTAATGACGTCTTGGTAAGCATTGAGGGTTAAAGAATAGAAAAGAAATGTATGGATAAAGGGTGAAAACAAAGCAGTCCTCCAAACAACTTAGACAGAAACCGGGTCAATACATAATCTATCAAAATCACAAAGATGATAGTTGATATTGAAGAAAGTCGTCATAGACCCAGTGATACAATGCACAACCCTTCCTAGCCATTCGGGTTTCTCTCAAAAGAAACTTGTCCCATTTGTCATGGAGATACACACGTTATCTATTGACATCTCACTCTGAGATTGTTAATATTGAAAAGGTGGCAGTCTGCTCCAGCCTCTGATTACTAAAACCAAAGTGCACAAATCGAGTCTAGAGCCAAAATAGATCAAATTATAAATCTCATTAGGACACAATTTCAAAAATACGCGTGTTGAACACAATGAAGTTCACGAGTTATAACAAATAGTCCTACGCATTATCCTTGAGATCTTGCCAGAACATCCGAGTGATACTTAAGTATTCATAGTGAAGATGGAAATCCTACTTGAGCCAACATCAAACAAGCTCTTGGTAGGTTACTTGCAAGATTCTATATGAATCAAACTTGTGTCAACTGGAAAGAAACGATGGTGCAATTCTATGTGAATCAAACTTATTCCAGTATAATAAATTGACGACTTAATCAAAAAGATAGTAACTATCTGATTCACTCTTATCGTGTTGTCTTCTTTGAGACGCTCTAGTAACGAGAACAGCTAGTACAACTGCGAAACCCTGTAAAGAAGATTCATATGAATTCTATTTGATCACAGGCAGTATTTATACTGATTAACGGGGAACCGTGGTTATTGCAACCGTATTTGAAGAAGTGACAAAGACACTTTTGTCCATATCTGCAACCATGTACCAGCGAAGTCAGATTCATTACCACATACTCATACTCGAGCTCTAAAAGTCAATCATTTAGCATCAAGATTGTTGATCCTAAACTTTCTCAAAGATCTTCAAAGTCAAATCAAGAATCTCATTTTGGGGAGATTGTTAGCCTTATGTTCATATAAGACAAGCAAGAATGCGATAAGTATGAGTATGTCGGTCAAGAGCACAAGATGATCAAGAAAGTCAAATAAAGATGATTCAAGTCAAGGAGATGATGCAATATAAAGATCTCAAGAACTCAGAGTCAAAAGATAAAGGCTCAAGATCAAGGTCACAAAGCATGAATGAACAGAGCCATTACAAACAAGAAAAGACAAAGACTAAGACCGAAGATAAACAAGGCAAAGCATAAACGTTAAAATTCATATCTTTAACATCAAGGGAGACTATGATAAAACAAGACAACCTCCTACAAGAATGTTATCGGTCGTATAAAAACGTCAACATAGAAGATCAAGTCCTTCACATCCTTAAAAGAAGAACTTAAAGAAGACCTCAATAGTGGAGGATTTTGAAGAAAGAGACCTCAACATTGGCGGAGATTGTTAGCCTTAAATTTTATATAAGTCCAACAAGAATGTTATCGGTCTTATTAGTCGTAATTAGTCTTGTTAAGTAATAGGCTAGTCGGGTTTAACGGGCTTGGATTATAATCTAATATTGTCCGTGTTTCGGGCTTAAAGCCCAAGATAAGCCAAGCCCGGCCTAAGCTAAAAAGCCCATATGCCTACATGTTGGCTAGGGGTATAAATAAGACCCTCTCCACACATGGAGAGGGTGTTGGTTACCATTTCTTACACTTGTATGTGTGTAATCTTCCACTCTCTACTTTCTCTCTCTAATAAATCTTCCATTTTTCTTTTCTCTCTTTCTAGCTTATTGCTTATTGGTATGGCTTATTGTTGAGACATGGGTTAAGTTTATGGGATAACATTTGGTATCACTAGCCACGGGTGGGTTTAGTTTAAATTCATTTTTTAATTAGGGTTTATAAAATTTATAATCAATTAATAAATAGGAAAACAATTTAAATGGTTATGTAAAATATAAATGCCACTATCTATTTATGCTTATTAGGAATTGTGATAACATAGGTTGGATGAATTTTATGAAAAGTATAAACTAATTTAGGGGTAAATTGGAAAGAGTGAAAACATTGTTCAAATAAAATATATATGCTTATTCAGTTGTTTGTAAGAAAATTTTAAAAATTATTTAGTGAAACCCAGAAAGTACGCCGGTTTTTCTATGAAAACCGACGCACTTAGTAAAAATGTAGAAAGTAAGCCGCACTTCTTTTGAAGTGCGCCGCACTTTTCATCTGAAATTCAAACATAATGTTTTAAACTCAGACCGAGGATTGCCCGTTGGTTAACATCACTATACACTTTATTGTGAATCATTTTTGATATGTAGACAATTAAAACATACGATGACGAAGCCGGTTCTTCCCGACCTAAACGTACTCGCCAACACAAGACCGTGGAGGAAGAAATGTCCCCACGCGTTTACCATGAATTTATGCTATTGGTACAAGTACTAGAGCTGCTAAATCCAGATACAACACCAACCTTGCTCGTTTGCTTCCAAAATAGATTTATTTACTGGTAATTGTAAATTGGGAAGTTTTAAACAATATGGGTTATGCCAAAGAGGTTGAGGCAATGCTAGAGATCAAAGTGTATAAGGTAGGAGGAAAGGAAGAAATATTCGGTTCTGAGGCTTGGAGATGCTTGTTTGACATCAATGAACCAATCTATACCGAATTATATCATGAGTTTTATTCCACTTATGAGTTTGATGAGGTAGTGACGAATGATGAGTTGATGACTAAGAAGTTGATTAAGTTTAGACTTGGAGGTCATGGACACACTTTGACTTTGCTCGAACTTGCTCGATGTTTAGGGTTGTACCATTCTGATGAAATTAATGAAGAAGGTTTTGAAGTATATTTTCAAGAAGGATTGCGTAGTGATGAAAACTTTAATGATAGGGATTACTGGTTGAGCATTAGTAGCGAAGAGGAGCTACATTTGTCAAAATACTTGCCTGACTATTAGGAGTCCTATTTTAAGAGTGCTACAAAAGATGATCACGCATGGTTTATGTTAAAAATGACTGGGTATGATAAGATGCAAAGAAATGAACTCTGGTTGATGAGTATGTTTGAAGTAAGGCATCAAAATGGTTATGTGAATGTGGCCTAGTTGATGAAAGGTGGCTTATGCGAAAAGGAGTTAGAAGCCAAAGAGATAGTATGATATGTTGTGGGTAACTTATCACGAAGATTACAAAAAGAATGGGATTATTGACTGATGAAGTGTTGAATAGTTTGAGAGCCCTAACTTATTTTAGAGCATTGGATGCTACCACCCTTAGGGAGCTGATCGGCCCTAATGGGAAGTTGATTGCTGGGAACCCAGCACCCGAAGTGCTATGAGTTGCTATGCCAAGAGTCCCACGTCCATCTATGCAGGATTTATATGATCGGATGGGTAACATAGAGATTCGTCAGGGAGTGTTAGAGAGGATGGCCTGTAGACAATCATATCATTCTAACAGGTATGCAGGTGTTTTTGAATATATGGCTAGGCAATACAATATTCAGTTAGGAGCTTATGCACCGCCTGGGTTTGACGAAGAGTAGCAGGATGACGAGGATTAGTGTCAAGATGACACAAGTTGATTTGGAGTGACCGTGTGTGGGTCACAAGTTTTAAAACAATTTTCTAAAAACAATATTACTATTATTACGGTGTGTAATATGCCTCTGTTGGCATTACAACAATATTTTATATTCTGTACTAGTACTTATGCTACTTATTTTTATTATTTTTATTATGTGTACTTTGTATTATTTGCATCGTGTACTATTTTTTTATCATTATCACATGAAGAAAAAGAAAAAGTGGAAAGATGTACGAATTCATGTTTGAAGAATACCACCTAGATTCAAGCAGATTTTGCTGAATTCGTCATAAGGGAAGTTACATCCAATTTGTCTTTTCCTTTTAATAATTCTCGCCTTAGGGACAATGCTCATATTAAGTATGGGAGAGATAAATAGGAAAACTAAATTTTCATAATATATACTTATCTATGTTTTCTTAATATATAAAACTAGTATATACTAAAATAAGTAAAAATGTAAAAATCTATAAATAGGAATTTTGGAAGAAGGAACGTTTTATTGATCACCTATAAGCAAATCTAACTCTGGATTGATAACTGTACTAGCATATTTATACCTATTACTCCAAAATGTAAGGTTAGCCTTTAAATCATATGGAAATAATTTTTACCTTTAGCTTTCTCGAGTTAAAGCTTGAATGCAATTGCAAGTGTCTCATTCTTCATTACGGATGTGTATTTGTAGTTTTGTCGCCTTTTCTGGAGCATTGGTATCGGTTTAAATTATATGAGTATGCCGGTGATTTGTTAATTCTAGAACTTGTACCTGAAATCTTTACGAGACCGCAGTAAGATCACATTCACGTGATATAGACATGTTTTGATAAAGAAACCCAATTAAACTTATCTTTGGGGAAAAAATTACAACATGAAGCCTTAGCCTAACCCATGTCGAAAGTTTATAATTAAATTATTAGACGCATTATCCGTATGTATTGTTACACGTTAATGCTGTCGCTATTATGATGAAATGCGAAGGTTGCAAACTTTTAAGTTCGTTTAAAGTAACAAGCTTTTCATAAGTATGTGGGAAAGCAAGTATCCCTAAGTGAAAGAAAAGGTGTAAAAGTAATAAGGCAAAAATAAGCCAGAAAAGTGGAAAGGAAAGTTAGTACACATACGAATATTATTGATTATAACTTACTTATAGCCTTTTTGACATAAAAATACAAAATTCCAAAAGTATATAAACCCAAATTCCCATGTCATTTTAATAAAAACCTTTTCTTTTGAAAAGTGTCTGGTGCTAACGCCACGTCGGTGCAATTTAGTTTCTTATACAAGCTTATAGTAATTTGAACAATTTATGACTGAGCATTTGAGTGACTTACGTATACAATTTACTTCATGAAACTGAGCGAGTGTGAATCAAACTTAACTCTAAAAATTTGCGAGTTGCTTTGTCGCGTTATCTTCGCTTGTAATCATAAACTTGTTTATTATTCCACTAATAAGAATGAAATACTTTCGCTTTGATTTCTTGAGGGCAAGCAATATAGCTAAGTATGGGGAATTAGATAACGCTCTAAATATACATAAAATATCCCTGGTAAATATGTAAATTATCTATGTAAATATATTAAATATTGCGTGTTTAGATACTTATTTATGTAAAAGTTGTTTCAGGACCAAAGATCACAGAAAGGACCAAAAATGCTAAAGACGTACGTTAAAAGCACTAACAAGTGTTAAAAGAAGGATCTAGAAAAAGAAGGAAAGAAATATTAAATGTAAAGTTGCCAAGTGTGGCGCACTTCTTGTGAAGTACGGCATACTTATGGTCGGGGAGAGAGAAAATTGAATACAAAGGCATGTACGGCATACTTCTTGCAAAGTGCGGAGCACTTGAGGCTGTAGTTACACAAATCATTAACTTTATGCATTGAAGAAAAGACTATTCACTTCCGTCAAAACCCACGACCCGAGGCACCTTTAAGGCTATAAATATGACCCTAATCTCAGGGTTTTTAATTATTCAAACACACACAATCATTTTTCAATCAAAGAATTATCTCAAGAAAGAGTTTAGAAGTATTTTTAGGATTTGGAGTGATCATGCTTGTAGTTCATCCAATTTCTGGGTTATAATCCATCCAAGGGAGTAGCAGTGAAGTTTATTTCGAAGCTATAAGCTATTGTAACAGAATTGTTCATAGTTTATGGGTTTACATTGAATATAATAAAGTGTTCTTTAGAAATTTTTGTAAAATCATCAAGTGGTTGCTCTTAGAGTTGGTATAACCCTTTATATTAATGTTTCGTTACACCATTTTTCCTTAGCCAAGCCTGTTGTCTATATTTTTTTGTGTTGAAATTCCTGGCTACTTAAGTCCATGGTTTAGGGAATTTTGTTTGGAAATTTTACGCGTTCGTGGAAGACCTATCATTTTTGATCTATAAAGACCCCCTATATTATCACTTTCGATATTATTCATCTCAAGTGGGGGGATATGTGCATTGTATTTACCATATTCTACAGGGGTAATAAAAAAGAGAGAAAAATATAAACCTCTGTAGCATATGCGTGTTGGTTACGTGTTATAAAACCAGTAAGTTGTTAAAAAAATATAAAGATAGGGAAACTATAAGCCATATGTGTGCTCAAGATATAAAGATGGTGAAACTATAAGCAATTTGTATAATTGTGAAGGTTGGGCTAGTAGCCTATGATTTTAGATCAGATTCTTGTACTTGGATACTTATACTTATGGATGGACAGTAGCCGGTTATGACAGCTTTCGATTATTTTAGATATTTATTTTGTATTTTGTTTAACACAAATTAAACGTGTATCCCATGTCTTATCATACCCTTTGTAAAAATTTCTGACCTTTAGCATGCTCGAGTTAAGGAAAGAGCAATCATAGGTGTCTCGTCCATAGATGTGGCTGAGCATGTGTGGTTTTGTTTCCTTTTTTGGATCAATGGTATCAGAAAGAATCAAATACTTGTTTAAACATGTGTGTGTGTGTCACCTATGTTGCCTTTAAGAGCTGTTTAGACCATAATTCTAACTGGTGCAGATTTGTGTACTTTCCAAGCCTATGATAAAATACATGCTATGACAGTGCAGATGAGCGATCATCCCGAAACTAAAATACTTAGACTATTAAGAGAGTTGAGTGATTTTGATCCCCTTTTCGTGAGGTCTTCGGCTTTGATGGTTTCTAGCATAAGTAAATTATGAAATCATTTCTCTGAGTTAAATTGGGAAAATCTTTTTATGAATTATTCTAACAGTTCTACTTGAGGGCAAGTAGAAGTTAAGTGGTGGGATATTTGATAACATTTGATAACGCTTCAAATATACATAAAAATATCTCTCGTAAATATGTAAATTATCTATGTAAATATAATAAATATTACGTGTTTAGATACTTATCTGTGTAAAAGTTGTTTCAGGACCAAAGATTATGGAAATGACCAAAAATGCTAAAGATGTTTGTTAAAAGCGCTAACGAGTATTTAAAGAAGGATCTAGAAAAAGAAGGAAAGAAGTATTAAATGTAAAGTTGCCAATTGCGCACTTCTTGTTGAGTGCGACGTACTTATGGTCGAGGAGAGAGAAATATGAATGCGAAGGCAAGTACGGCGCACTTCTTGCGAAGTGCGGTGCACTTGAGGCTGCAGTTACACAAATCATTAACTTTATGCATTGAAGTAGAGACTATTCACTTCCCCCAAAACACATGACTTGAGGTACCTCTAAGGCTATAAATAGGACCCTAATCTTAGGGTTTTTCATCAATCAAACACACACAATGATTATTCAATCAAAGAATTATCTCAAGAAAGAGTTTAGAAGTATTTTTAGGATTTTGAGTGATCTTGCTTGTAGTTCATCTAATTTCTGAGGTATAATCCATCCAAAGGGGTAGTAGTGAAGTTTATTTCGAATCTATAAGCTATTGTGATAGAATTGTTTATAGTTTCCAAGTTTACTTTGAGTATAATAAAGTGTTCTTTGGAAATTCTTGTTAAATCATCAAGCGTTTGCTCTTGGAGTTGGTATAACCTTGTTTCCCTTTTAAACTATGATCTTTTCTGAGTTTATCATGAATGTTATGTGTCTTATTTCAATCAATATAGAGTAGTTCTACTATGTTTGTTTAGGTTTAATGAGAGTCATAATATGAACTTGTTGAATAACTAATGAACATGGTTATGATAATAATAAACTTGATGTTTGAATACTTGAATCCTTGTTAATCATTTGATCTGTCGTGAATTTGGAAATAAGTCAAAAGGCTCCATCTTTATGTTTGGTTTCGAGATGTTTGTCAATGAATGAAACGGTGTTAGCTTTGTGAGAATTAGCTAATAAAATGATTTTTAACTCAAGTAACAAAATGTTTAAAGCTCATTCTTATGTCTAACAAACCTGAATGAGAAAGTTTATTATCATCATTTCCAAACATGAGTCTACCTTAAAGCGTTTTATATATTAAAGGTTAAAGGTCGAAAGGAATCTCTTTTATATAAAATAGTTAACCGCTTAAGTGATTACCCGTCTACTTGTGCGTTTATATCTTAGTTCATGTGTTCATTATTATTCATATGTTCATCTTCTTTGCTCTTATCACCCAAACAAACATTCTTTTAATCATTTGAATTTTAAAAGTAAATCGTCTATCTTATGTTTAGATTCATGACAAATCTTAAGATATCTTATTTGCAAAACTAATTGACTTTTTCAAGATACACCAATCCCGTGGAACGACCTGGTCTTACCTTAAATCTATACTGTAAATAGGAGTTTATACTTTACTCGTGTGTTAGTTCAAAAATTGATTAAAACTAGTCTTATAAATTTAAAGCTTTCGTAACACATCAACATCAAATAGTTAATACTTTTTAGTATCAAAATCCCTATCAAAATGCTTGTAATTATTGTATAAATGCTTGAAAATGATACTTAATTACTTTATATTTAGTTTACAGGAAGAACACGAGCATTGGAGCAAGAGACGCGGGATTTAGACGTGGAAAACGAGCAAAAGAAGAAACTCAAGGCTAGTTACGGCGTAACCTCCCTGCAGGAGTTACGCCGTAACTAAGATTAATGAAGGAGTAAGTTAGCATCGAAGTTACAGCGTAAATGATCCAAACCAGCATCAATAAGGATATTCACATACTATATCTCCAATACGGCATTTTGGTCTTCTCTGGATACGACGTATTGATCATGTTTTCTTCGTGGTCTTTGGTGAGTGTAGGCATAGATACGCCGTATCTTCCTTGATGGATACGACGTATTGGTTGTCAGAACATTAATCTTCAAAATATCTTCGTTTAAGCTCCATAATACGTGCCTTTTAGTAAAGTTTCACCAATTACTCCATAATTACTGCAATTCTCAAATACAAACGATTAAGTATCAATTCTTTGCAATAATGTGACAAAATGGGTCAATTACATGGGATAAATGATGCTATAAAATAGACGTTATTTGATGTCATCAAATATCCCCCCACTTGAATCCTACTTGTCCTCAAGTAGCCTTTAGAAGTTTATAAAATGTATCCCTAAGGATAATTTCCGTTAAGAATTTATTTGATCTATTACAAGTACACAACCAAACACCTCACGAAATAGGAAGATGAAAACACCCAAATCACTCAACTAATCTATGTGGTAACATGTAACTAATTCGCTCAATTGCTCGGTCGTGACGAGTATTCTATCATAAGCTTGACAAGGATACACATCTCCACCACTAGACTTAAGGAGTAACAAGTTTATAAAGGTTAATATGGGTTTGTATGATAAGGCTTAGGGTTGATCATTCTATAATCTTTCACCAAAAGTATCACACCAACAAGGGAGCTGAAGTACACATACATAGCCGTAACGACGGAATAGACATATGTGTTCGATCACATCCTCATTCAAGTTTAACCAACGGTTAGGATGAAGAATGATAAAGGGTAGGGATCTTTTAACTTTCACCAATAGTAATAAACCAACAAGCCAGACGAGACATGCATACATGGCCGTAACGATGATATAGACATTCACGCTCGTACAAATCCTCATTCGCGTAAAACCCATGGTTAATGATTAGGAAAGGGAAATAAATTGTTGTTAAATAAAAATTACGAAACAAATAGATTAAGTCTAATATACAAGTTGCTAGATACGTCTCTCGACCGTTACCATGATAAAGACACAACTATTTACAACTTCTTGATCATAGATCAAAAACAACAACCTAAGTTGGTGTTCCCGAAGCGGTCAACTTCCCAATCATCCCATACTTTACATACTTTACAAGGCAAGTTGCGATATCTTCGACTTTATACAATACTCTACATCATTGATTTTAAGACGTATCGATCCTTCGTATGATTCCTGCGGTAGTTGCAAAATAATTATCTTCAAACTTTCCTTCTCTTTTTAGTTACGATTTTTCTAATTTTTTTCAATTTTTTTCAAACATCTAACTATATACGAAACTCAGAGTAGTTTCACCATCTTCACGATCATAATAATTTTGGATAATTCCTTCGATAATTCTTCATTCTTCGGACGTACCATTAATTGCGATGGTAGTAAAAATACATGAGTTTTGACTACTTTATACATTCCCATTTGCGATGTGCAAATTTCTTCCAACCATACCAGAATTGACACAAGACTCAGGAAATACATACTTTAGACATTAAGCAACTAGCAATTGTAAAATAAACTTAATCTAACAGGATAGGCTAAGGTGTAAAGGTGTAACGAAATAAACAAGTTGGTGTAATTCCTAAAGGATTGGCTCTACGGGTTATTCTAAGGGTATCTTACTCTTAAAGTGAGAGTAAACAAAGGATTTATACTGGGGTTAACTAACCAGTGTAGTTAGTTAATAAACAACATGAATAGGCTTTTTGGGTGTAATCCTAAAAATTTACCAATTTAAACAAGTTACTCCATCTAAATCCATAGTACTCATCACTGTGATCTTGAATAGATATACCAAGCCAGGTTCTAAAGTCATGTTCTAAAGTCTACTACATCACCGGTACACTCATATTTTATGGAATTTGGGTAAACATTTGGAAATGGATAGGTTAAATCCTGACAATATTTAATAAGGGTTATTGTGTGCGGGTTATGTAACATGTAATTTTACAAAAGTATGCTTGAAAATTTTTAAATTTGAGCATAATTTAAGCATTTTAGTGTGAAAAATAGGACAAGTATCATTCTAATTCCCATCCCCCCACTTGAATTA
>BQNB010094549.1:0-26089 GCA_026074375.1 Tanacetum coccineum
GTCACCAAGCTTCCTAAGTCATCGCAAGGTCATGACACTATTTGGGTGATTGTAGACCGACTCACCAAATCTGCAATATTTACGCCAATGAGGGAAACTGACTCTATGGAGAAGCTGGCAAGGTTGTACATAAAGGAGGTAGTTGCGAGACATGGGATACCTATCTCAATCATCTGTGACCGTGACCCTAGGTTCGCATCACGTTTTTGGAGGTTACTTCAAAAGGCTTTCTTGGGTACTAGTTTGGATATGAGTACTGCATACCATCAAAAAACAGATGGACAAAGCGAGAGAACCATATAAACTCTCGAGGATACTACGTGCTTGCGTGATTGACTTTGGAAATGGTTAGATTAAGCATTTGCCATTAGTCGAGTTTTCATACAACAACATTTATCATGCTAGCATCAAGGCAACACCGTTTGAGGCATTGTACGGTCGAAAGTGTCGTTCACCTGTTTGTTAGGCCGAAGTCGGAGAAGCCCAACTCATCGGCCTAAATTTAATTCAAGAAACGATCGAGAAAATCATCTAGATCAAGCAAAGGATTCAAGCCGCTCATGACCGACAAAAGAGTTGCGCCGACTTAAAGCGTAAGCCAATGGAATTCCAAGTTGGGGATAGGGTTATGCTCAAGGTTTCACCTTGGAAAGGGGTCATACGTTTTGGCAAACGGGGGAATCTAAACCCCAGATATGTTGGACCTTTCAAGGTATTGGAAAAGGTTGGAGATGTTGCTTACAATCTTGAGCTTCCTGAAGAGCTGAGCAGGGTTCACAATACGTTTCATGTATCCAACTTGAAAAGGTGTTATGCCGACGAACCATTAGTTGTTCTGTTGGATGGGCTTCATTTTGATGACAAGCTTCAATTTGTCGAGGAACCCATAGAAATCATGGACCGTGAAGTTAAACGGTTGAAGCGAAGCCGTATTCCGATTGTCAAGGTTCGATGGAACTCCAGGAGAGGTCCTGAGTTCACATGGGAACGTAAAGACCAATTCAAGGAGAAATACCCACATTTCTTCACAAAGACCGCACCGTCGTCAAGTGCCGCATCGTAATCCTTGAGGACAAGTCTCATTTAACGGGGGAGTCTATAACACCCCATGTTTTAGGGTCATGTACGACGTTAAGTAATTCACTATTTATTTTTAGTGTTGTATGTGTTTGCTTTTAAACTGTAAACGTTAAGTTAAATCGCTTAAGCTAAAAATTATCGTTCAATGTAAACGGGCATCAAACAATTAAATGTTTACATCAAGCAAGTGTTAAGTAATTATTTTGAGGATAATTATTAACTTTGTTTATTGTATTTTTATTAGTTGCGTAAATTGATTACGTTTCACGATAAAATACGTTTAGGCATACCCAGAACCACCAAAACTTTTCTACGCTTCAACAAATACCCACGACTATACCCAATGCCCAAAGTTTTATAAAAATACACCCACATATATCATATGGGATGAATTTTACCTAAGAGAAATAAACCAAGACTTATACATTTCAAGTTTACACTTTACACTTATTATATATAACTTTAATTTCCAAGTTAACTAGATATTTTTATAAATGATCAAAAACACCAACTAGCACCCTTTCCCCCCCCCCCCCCTAAATTTTGGTTAGAAACATTGTCCCAAGGGGACAATGAGCACACACTTTACCAACTTGAGCTTGTACATCTTCATCTCATTAAACCAAGACCATGACTAACTTATTTTTGACCAAAGACTTTCCTAGATTTCCTCTTGGTGTCTAAAGACTTTCTATGAAAGATTGACTAGTCAAGGATGCATATAAGACATTCACTTATGAGAAATACACACACACTCTCATTTTATAAGGTGAAATCAAACAAAAACTCCCCTTTTGCTCACTATAACCACATGGCTCAACACTAAGCCACACAAACAACTCACACAAATTTTTCTACCACATTTACTAGCATTCTTACAATATATCTAAGATATTTCAAAGAGGTTTAAAGGCTTGGATAAGCCTTTACAAGAGTTAAGCAAGGAAAAGGAAGGATTAGGGTTTCTAATTAGAATTAGGGTTTTCAAGTTGTGCAAGCTTTGGTTTATCATCTAAACTAGGGTTTAGATATTGTGGTTCATCATATTACATCATATTAAGGTCATCTAAAACCCTTTATGTCTTTACATTTATCATTTTATGTGTATATATGTTCTATGTAGCAAAATCACCATTAGGATACTTTTGAACATGTGAAATGAACTTTTGCTTGTAAGCATGATTTTGTACACTTTTTCATATGTTATGAGGTTGGTAATATCATGTCATAATAAGATATAAGTATTGTATCATGTTGGTTTAAGTATAAAAAAATGTATAAGTATAAACTAGTAGTTATAAAAAGTTACTTATACATGTCATGAGCAAATGAGTATGTAAACTTGTGATCTTGTTAACTTGGACATTTCTTGGACAATGATGGACTTAGGGACCCTAGGAATGTAATACATGTGTTAATGAGTGGTGTAATGGATTTCTAACAAGATGGTTAAGCTAAAAAGTACGAAATCAAGTTTAAAACATGTTTTTAACACAAACCTCCAAACTTTCTGTTTTGGTTCGGAAAATAAGGTATACTTTTTATATTTTAATAAAATATTACGTCTCGTGACGATTCCAAAAAGGTAAGAAACTCGAAAAATGGATTAATAACGAAAAAGATACGTAGTTTACGAGTTACACGTTAATTAAACGCGATATAAAAGAGATTTTATAAAAACAAGTTATAAAATACTTCTAATATATAAAGTTTGTTATTCTTCACAGATAGCACTTATTTTTAGGATCCCAAAACAATTCGAATCATAATTTTTGGATCGATAACGAAAGAGTTATGAATTACGCGAGTTTATATACTTAAATGTATAAAAATACTTTTATAAAACAATTTTTATAAAAGTTACTGTTCACATCAGTAAAATACATTTTGAAAACATCATTAATATGATATAATTTTTAATTACGAAGACGTGCTCGAAAGAATCGCTAAAAACGAAGCTATAACGAATAAAATACGACATTTACGAGTTTACGATAACTAAAACTATAAAAATAATTTTATAAACTGGTGTGAACAGTAAAAAGTACTGTTCAACAGTAGGTCCAAAATATAAAAATGTCATATTTTGATAACTCGTCTTAATACGAAAGCGTGGGCATAAGAAACGTAAGAAACAGGCTTAAAACGCGAAAGTTACGTCGTTTTTACTAAAGAGGCAATTATAAACGTTTTAACTTTATAAATACGATTTCACAAACGCAATTAGATGGTGATGTAGCTATATAGGATTATATATGGTAGTAGTTATTCAAAGTGCTTAGTGCTTATACGACCTATATTGGATTAGGTTGCATTCGATCATTACCGTGACGCATTATCTGTGATATACTTGATATTCATTAACTCAAGGTGAGTTCATAGCCCCACGTTTTATATTTGAAATGATTTACAAGTTTGGGGTGAGAAACATATGCATGTTTTTACAATTGGACGCAAGTGGACATTTCACATTTACGATTACGTGTTTGCCTAAGTAGCGATAACCCATCTGAGCCTATTATCATGAACTGTCAATTATTGTTGTGAGCGTGAATGTTAGAAATAGATCTATTTAGGATTGAAATCCCCGTTTGGGTGAGTCATACTCACTGTGCTGGTGTTTCAGACAACGAACATATACCGTGTCGGACATAGGATGTTGCGGGTTAGAATATCATCACGGGCAATGTAGGCAAATTATATTGCAATTCATTTATGTCGATCTTCAGTGTCATGAGCTTAGGGAAATGTAATCACATTTTATGATGTTTGCATCTGTTGCATTATCACGGGGAGATCTTATGGTCCTATATTATACATTTTATAAACCTATGAATTCACTCAACCATATGTTGATGTTTTAAAGCATTGTTTTTCAGGAGGTCAATAAGCACGAGGTGCAAGGGATACATTGGTGGTTTTGATTTGGATATCATGCATTAAAGATTTTGTCGCATTACATTTTGTATATCTGTTATGGGCTAGAAATCTTTGTATTTTGAACAAGTGAACAAGTGAAGCTTCGGGCTTATGTAACAAATACTTTGTTAAATCCAATATATCGGTTTTAAACGACTTTTTGGTCGTTCTATATATATCTTATGTTATTGATCTATGAAGTACCACCCCCAATGACCCATATTCCGCTACGACCCATTTTGGGGGTGTTACAGATTGGTATCAGAGCCAACGTTATAGAGAACCAGGTCAAGTGTTTTTGCTAGACTATAATCGTTTTCAAACATTGCATTCATACAAAGGGGTTTTCACAGGACATACATACACTACTTGTTGCATTAGTGGTTAGACTAGATGCACTCATGATTGATATACATGTTATTGATATAAATGTATATTACTATAAGAGTCTTATATTAAATACTAATATAAGCTATTTTGGATTTTCAGATACAGTCATGTCGGATTCGGAGGGTTCCACTGTCACCTACACTTCTATATCTAGTGATGACGGATTTTCAGACATAGGATCTACAGGAGTTATCGTGTACGGATATGATGGACTACCCATGGTGCCACAGGACCCCTATGTAGAGGCCGCTCTTCAGGCCCCACCATCTCCAGATTATGTGCCTGGCCCAGAGGAGCCAGAGCAGGCACCACCTCTACTAGAATTTATTCCAGAGCCTGTTTATCCAGAGTTCATGCCACCAGAGGATGAGATACTCCTAGCTAAGGAGCAGCCACTACCTGCTGTGGTCTCACCTACTGCTGATTCACCAGGCTATGTTCCTGAGTTAGATCCTGAGGAGGATCCAGAGGAGGATGATGATGAGGACCCTAAGGAGGATCCTGCAGATTATCTTGCTGACGGAGGAGACAATGGCGATGACGAGGATGAGTCATCCGATGATGATGAGGATGATGAGGTTGATAGTGAGGCTGATGATGAGGAGGAGGAGCACCCAGCTCCTGCCGACTCTATAGTTGTTGCTTTTCCAGCTATTGATCAGGTCCCATCTACTGAGGAGACTGAGCCATTTGAGACCGATGAGTCTGCGGCCATACCACCACCACATCTTGTATACCGCGTTACAGCTAGGATTTCTATCCCAGCTCCAGCACCTACACCAGTTTGGTCTGATACAGAGGTTGAGAGACTCCTTACTATATCTACTCCACCAGCATCACCACTCTCCCCATGGTCATCACCACTGCCCCAGATACCTTCCTCACCACTACCCCTGATATCACCACCACTACCAGTATCATCACCAGTACCTGTGTTATATCCATCACCACCTGCTAGTCCTATTCGTCCATTGGGCTATCGAGCTGCGATGATCTGGCTAAGAGCCAAGGCCGCATCTACTTCCCATTCACTACCATTACCACAACTCTTACCTATACCAGTCCCTACATCATCACCACCGTTGCTACTACCCTCTACTAACTATAGAGAGGATAGACCCGAGGTTACCTTACCACCTCGAAAGAGGTTAAGTATCGCTCTTGGTCTTAGGTACGAGGTCGAAGAGAGCTCGTCTGCTGCTGCTGCTAGACCGACTGGAGGTCTTAGGGCAGATTATGGTTTTGTTGCTACTTTAGATAGGGAGATTATGCGAGATCCAGAGAGGGAGGTTGGTTACGGTATTACGGATACATGGGATGATATGGTTGAGGACATACAGGGGACACCAGTAGTTACTGAGGTGGCAGAGCTTAGCTAGAGGATGACAGAGTTTACCACTATGGTTAGGCAAGACACAGACGAGGTCTACACGAGGTTGGATGATGAGCAGAGTGAGCAATAGCTGATGGCTGATCGGCTCAACATGTTGTTTAGGGATAGGCGTGCACATGCACGTACTGCTAGACTCATGGAGACGGAGGCTAGGATGTCCCAAGAGGCTTGGGAACGATCCATGGACGCTTGTAACCTTGCGCATACAGAGGTTATGTCATTACATACTACGATATTGGGACAACAGACAGAGATTACAGAGTTGCGGGCAGCGGACCGCAGGAGACAGGCAGGGATTACGGAGTTGCGGGCAACAGACCGCAAGAGACAGGCACATATAGGCAAAGTTTTGAAATTTTAAATGTTGTCCCTAAACAGATGGACGTTGCGACCCTCGGATCCACTTCAGCTGGATCCGTGGCCCTATTATGGTGATCATCCCGAGGAGTAGGACAACATTTGTATTTTATGATTACCGCAAAATATATATAAAAATAGGTTTTGTAACTTATTAAAACTAGTTTAATAGATTCTATTAGAACAAAAAATATTTCTTGTCATCAATAGGCAAAGATTTTCTAGATATAGGAAAGATTTGGTAAAGATTGTTTCCACTTATGGTTTTTCTTAATTTGTCTTACATGATTATTTAACTAGGTTATATTAATCTTGTGTTATTAAATCATTAGACTAGAAAAAGGTTTATGCAAATTTTATATTTTTCTTTGATCATTAATTATGTTTAATAATGCCATATTCATACCTTAAGTGATTTGTCGTCGTCAAGTAAACTTTCGACTAAATAACTTAAGTCTACTTGAGGACAAGTAGGATTCAAGTGGGGGATATTTGATGACATCAAATAATGTCACTTTATAGCATCATTTATCCCAAGTATTTTACCCACTTTTATATAAATATTGCAAGATTTGGTACTTAATTGCTTTAAAGTTGTTAAATGCAGTAATTATGGAGCATATTGTGAAGACAAGCTAAAAGGAGCATATTCTAGAGCTTAAACGATGATATTTGAAGAGTACTTAAAACTAACTAAATACGCCGTATCCAGCAAGGAAGATACGGCGTATCGGCGCCTAGACTTCACAAGAAAACGCGTACGTTCAATTCCTAATACGGCGTATCTTGCCTACTATATACGCCATATCCAGCTGGTCATTAGTCAAAGATACTGCAGTTAATTTGATTGAAGACAATTAATGTGATTGACCTCAACCAATACAGGTATTCAGTCATTTTCAAACACTATAAATAGAAGACTCAAAAACAAGTTTTCAGTGTGCTTAATCATATTCCTTATACCTTAGACACTAAAGGTTAATTTTTTGAAGAAAAAAAGAGCAACCAAGGTCAAGCATTAATCATAATTCCATAGAAGACACCATGTAATTTTTACTCTCTTAATCATTCGATTTTTATTGTTTGATTATGCTTGTATAATTACAATGGTTATGGGCTAATACCCTCGGGTATTAGCCATCTAAATGAAGATCTAATTGTTTGTTTTGAAACTCGATTGCTTAATTTATCGTTGCTTGTTTAATTATGTTTATCACCTAATACTTGTCTATGTGCTTGATTATAGGGAACACCTCTTTCAACTGGTTAGAGATACCTAATAAGTTAAATCTAAGATACTGGGCTGGCTTCCATAACGTGTTTATTTATCTGGACCATAGCGTCGCCTAGCGTAATAAGTGCTTGTCTTGCCTTTTTGGATTATGTGTTTAGTTGGATGGTAGGTGACTTAGACCCAACGATACGTTTTAATCATTTGGTTATGATTTAGAATAGTGAACTAACCAGTATTAAAAACACGTTCAGGCAGAATAATAAATGGTATAGTCCTGATAGGACTAGGGTATTAACAGGATCACCATGCTTTTAATTCACTGAGATAAAATTTATAATTAGACTAAAGATGCTTTATGCGGATGCGTTAATCGTGTCAGGGTTGTTTGTATCTAGGTCTGAGGAGGAAGTCCCGCCTAAGGCTTAAGTATGATATACCGCCCCCAAGATATGCAATCATTGCATTAAACTAACAAACCAACATTTAAATTAAAGTAAATATGGCTAATTATACAATTTTTTCATCTGGTTTGTTACGTCTTTTATCTTTTGTTTATCGCTTTTGTTGCTTATTGTGTATTGAATTGATTATAGCCACCACTTAACATGTGTCAGTCTCTCAGGCTAAACCCCCTCCCCCTTATCATTAGAAACGTATACAACATAGGTTTAACCAGTAATTAGAATTAACATAGACTAATTAGATTAAATAAAATACTGATAGAATATAAGGTTAACATTCTCTTTTAGTGTTCGACACCCTACTTACCACGAAACTACCACCGATCGGGTACACTTTCCGTTAAAGTGTTGTTTTAGGTTAATTCGGCTAAACATAAAATGTAAAACTTGGTAATCATAAATAAACCTACACACAACGACACATCATGTACTTAGAACATTTTGCTTAGTTTTTTTTCTTGCACGTAGCCGTGTGTGGCCGTGCTTAATGTAACAAAGTTATCATTAATGATTATCTGCTATCTTTTTATTTTTGTGATAGTCTTATTCTATGTTCTTAGGTTTTTGCCCTTTCTACTGGGCTTGCAATCCGCTTACGTATACTTGAGTTAATTGTTAGGTTACTCATCATTATATTATGTTGGAACAATAGTGTTAATTATGGGGCCATACTCATTCCCGTGACATATATAGTGAAGTGTATGTGCGTGTGCGTCTTACCAGATGCCTAAAGTATATTGTGTACACAAGTTTTGGAAAATTTGTGAAGGTAGCTAAGCTTCACATAATATTTTAATAATATATATAAAACATTACATGAAATGGAAATAGATGAACATTTCCCCTACCGCTAGCGCCGTTTACAACAATGGATATGCTTACATAATCAGATGTTTAAAGATAACATTTCTTCAGATCTTTGACATTTCATGTTAGCAGAAGTGTGTCTCTGCTTTTGTTTCAGAGCTTGTATGCTCCCCTTCCAAGTGCTTCCACTATCTCGTATGGTCCCTACAGTTTGTACCCAACTTTTTTCCTTCTTTGGCATGACTCGCTCATTGCTTACGGTAGACAAAAATCTCGTGGGTGGAAGGTTGTGATACGAACCTTAACATTATAGTACTTTTCCATTTTTTCTTTTCTTTGGGTTACACGAATGGAAACTTTGTTCTCTTTTCTCTTCTCAGCTATCTAGGTTTAGCGCAAGGCTTCATCATTTTTTTTTTGGGGGGTTTTTGGTTCACTCCGCCATTATATCTTAGCGAAGGACTCCCTAGCTCAGCGGAATTTCGGCTTCATGTGTATAGGTCAAGGAGAATAAGGTGTCTTTGTTGCTGGTTTTGATCATTATGCAGTGTGCCCATAGCACGTGCGACACTTCTTCAACCCAGTTTATGTTTTCTTTGCCTAACCTTGCTTTTATCCTTTCTCCTAAACTGCGGTTTGCTCTCTCTACATGTCTGTTGGTTTGTGGGTGTTTGACGGAGGCAAATCTTTGCTTGATATTCAAGTTTTTGCATCAGTCCTTGAATGGATTATCTCTGAATTGTTTTCCTTTATCAGATATGATTTCCCCTGGTAGGCCAAACCTGCATACGATGTTTTTCGACACAAAATTTTTAACTTGGCTTCCTGTTATCGTTGCGACTGGTTTTGCCTCAATCCTCTTGGTGAAGTAATCGATGGCCATAATTAAGAACTTCACTTTTCCTTGGGCTTATGGAAATGGGCTTGAGATGTCGATCCCTCATTTATAGAATGGTCACGAGGAGGTTATTGGTATGAGTTTTTGCTAAGGGTTCTTGGGGATCGGGCGGTGGACTTGGCAATCATCACATTTTTCGATGATGTTTTGTGCATCTTTGTGCATTGTTAGCAAGTAGTATCTGTCATGTGATTGCACTTTACAGATACGGCTTGGGTCCAGAGATGCATTATGCAAGGTCCCTTCGTCAAATTACTCTTGCCACGTATTCAATTAGAGTGGTCTGACCACACCGTAACTAAGGATCTAGGACTGATTTTTGTATATCGACGTCGTTGATCACGGCGTACTGACTTTCCTTGATTTTAATCACACGTGCCCACTTTGATTCCGCTGGTAGAGTGCCGCCCGTGAGTTACTCAAATAATGGTGTCATCCAAGAATACCCATCTTCCTCTACAATGGAAAGGATCTCCTTTTCTTCAATTGATTCCTCTTTCAGCACTTCCACCAAGACTTGTTTGGTTAGGTGGGTGACAATTGCTAAAACATACATCTTTTATAACCCGGAAAACACTATTAATTGGACTAAAAATACTAAAATACGTTTAATTTATTGCATTATATGTTTGGTATGTTTTATTGCTTGAGTTTAAAAGGATTTGAAACCGGGGCAAAAAACGGGAATTAACGGGCTCAATTTAGTCAAGTTTAATTATTACTCAAAGCTAAGATGAAGTCGTGAAAAATTCCCCAGCATACCAGTGGAAAGAGCACGGAAACGAGTCACGGTTGCACTGCGTGATTTATTGGGCCAGCCAGTAGTCCATATTATGGGGCGGATCCGGTCCCAAAAATAAGCTTAGGAGCCATTATAGGCCAAATGAAATAAATCTTATTTATAATATAAGAGGGTGACAGTGGCATGACGTCAGCGTCACATGACCCATAATTAAATCAAAAGGAGTCATGTGCGATTCCACTACAAGGATTGGACAAATTACAAGCCTCCACGTGGCGGGCTATTTCATTACTAAAATTTGTATTTCAATTTGTAAGCAAATATGATCCAACGGTGAGAATTAGTGCGTTTGTTGTAAGCAAAGAGGTAGTCCACGTGTCACTTAACAACCGGCTGGATCATTTATGCAAACTTGGTGATCCGAGGTCTCCCACAAAACAGCCAATGATTGGCTAATAATGCACTAATCATTGGATGGAAATTTACAAGACTGCCCCCATAATTTGTCTATACAAGCACACGATGCAACCATTTTTTCAATTATTAGTTTTAGTGTAGTTTTAGTTTTCTCCAAAATAAATTAGTTTTAGTTTATTTCTTGTAATAGATTAGTGTTTTGTAAACAACTTATTTTTAAGCTTATTGTTCCAGCTTGTTAAAGTATTCTTGCTTAATGAAGATTAAAGTTTTGGGTGTCATTTAGCTTATTCTCTCTTTCTTTTCTTCTAGTGTTTCGACCATAAGCTTATCTTATCAGCTTATTTCTACTACTTATTTATTCGGCTTATAAAAGAAAAAGTTAGAAATCAAATAAGCTTACATATCTTATTCGATCAAATTCTTATTTCTTTTATAAGATTCGGAATTAAATAAGTATTCAAATAAGTTTTTAGTTTTAGCTTATTTTCAAATAAATTTAGCTTACTTCTGATTTTTCTCAGCTTTTTTCCAAAGTCGAATAAGCCTTTATATGGCTTAATCGATATAGATCTAAGCTCATAGATTATTGTTGGACCATAGAATTAGGCTTGCACTTGTTTGGGCCACGTTTTAGGAAACTGTTGGACCTATTTGTTTGTAGAATTATAATTGGGCTTACATGGTTAGTTTAACTTGGGCCATTAATTTGAATTGTGGTCAGATGTTTGCAAAATCAAATCTGGCTCGAGTTTGAATTTTTGGATTGAGCTTGCAAGTGTAATGTAGAAAATGTATTTAGTGATATATAGTATAACAGTTTCATTTGTTTTGCTATTTTACTTTTGGTATCGGTCTACTCATGAGGCGTGGAGCTTATGGGTTTAATAAGCTAGATAGAATTTGATTATTTTCTTTAGCTTATTAAATCGGGTGGTATTCGTTTATTTGCGGGTCTTTAATTCGGTTCCATTTTCTATCCTTTTTCAATTAATTAGTATAGCTTATTTTTTATTATTTTTTTTCGTTCCATTATATATTTGCGTATTTGATTTTTGTCATGCTTAGTGTAGATTTATTTTTGTCTTTAAATGCTATGTTTGTTAAATTGAATTTCGTTATGAGTAGTGAGTAAATAACTTGTGTTTGCTAAGTGATTAGTGATTTGGAATTTAAGTGCGGTTTTAAAAAAGGTTTAAAAAATTAATAGTCATTAGAATTTTCCAATTTACATACCGTTATTTACTTTTAATGCAATTTAAATACTTGTCATTTATTTTAAAAAGCATTTTACTTTACTTGTCATTTAATTTATTGAAACTTGTTTTCTAAGGATTTTAATTCGGTTCAATCTTAGCCCGCACTTGATGAACATTTCACGTCACTTAGCAAGCATATTTGTCATTTATATCTTTTAGATCAATTTTAGTTTATTGTTAGTTTTAAATCTTAGAATTAATTAGTTTAATTTTTAGTATAAAAAATAGTTTATATTAAACAATAATCAACTATCTTGAATGACAATCAAGCTCGATTTATAACTTGAGCGTAGATTTCCATTCACCTTTCGCCGAGGAAAACAATACCCGTGTTGATTACTTATTATTCTTTCCTAAGAATAATTTGTATGATACTTTGCTTACGTATACGTATATGTACTTCTATAAATATATATATATATTATATTTGAGGGTTTATTTGATAAACGCGTTGTGAAAACGACCTTATCAAAATGGCGCCGCTGCCGGGGAGAGGTGTAGCGATTTTTACGGGATTGTTAGTGTTCGAGCCTTGAAGATCCTTTCTTCGGAATGTTTATTTTCGTTCTTTAAAAAATATATATATATATATATAAAAATCCAAAAATATTTTTCTTCTTATTTTTATTTTTATTTTTATCCTCTTTTATAAATATTAAAAAAAAATATACCAAAAATATTTTTCTTTCTTTTCTTATGTATTATTTCAAAATCTAAAAATATTATTCTTTACCCTCTTATCCGTTTAATTCTTTTTTCTTATCCTCTATATTGTTTAATTTTTATGACGTCATTCAACCAACGCGAGTGTGGGGGGTGTGGACAACCATGTGATGGCTTCTATTGTTATCTATGTACGTGCCAACAGTGTGGTGTTAATCTTCTAGATGGACTTGTTTATAATTGCACTTATGCGATGGAATAGCCCAGTCAACTCGTTAGTGGTTGTGAGGGGCCCGGTTAATTAAAAAGGTGGATTTTGTTGGTTTGAGCATCGAGAATGTAAAATTTTCATATCGCCCTTACTCTTATTGATTCATTTATCGAATTATTTCAATAATGATCAAAATTTTTCCGACTACACTCCACAACCCCAGATCGAGACATACTTGTGCGAGTTATGTGGAAACAATTCTCATTATGGCTATGATTGTCCACCACGATTCTCGCTTGTTTATGAGCAGGAATTGTGTTACTATCAAAACTATAATGATAATTATTATTCACATAATTCACCAAGTTTTCTTTGTTGTGATAATTGCGGGGGCCCTCACAAGACTTTCCAGTGTCAACCGATGAACCAAAATTTCAATTATTCTAATTCTTTCAGTCTTGACCAGATTCAACCCTCGCAATTTTCTACCTTTCAACTTCTTGAAATCGAGAGGATTAATAAAGAGGAGCGTTTTAAAAAGAAAGACATGAGTATAGAAGAAATAATGAGTAAGAAGCGGTTGATTGATGACGAAATTAATGATATCACGAATGATTTGAGTTATAAAAGATTTCGAGGTGAGAAGATTGATGATTGAATAGAAAAGATGTGAGATTAAAATTAAACAACTCTTGCAAGATTATAGTGGTTTGGACATTGAGATGCGGAAAAAGGAGCGCGTTTTAATGGAAGAAAAGTATCTTGTTGCTTCACAACGTATTAAATCTATTTGTAACAACGAGGATGATTCTATTCCTTTGAGAGATATTATTGCTTGATATTCTCCATTTGTTGCTATCACATCTTCACCTCCCGTCTTACCTACTAGAGAACCTGAGGACTCTCTAATAATGGGGGACGAGCATCTTGACACTATTCCTGAAAAGGAATCAGACGAATTAATAAAGTCTAGTGTTGAGAACCTCGTCCCAATCCCAAGTGAGTCCGAGGATTTTTCCGATAATAAAAGTGAGTGTGATGTGTCCGAGTGTGATGAAACTTCTCCGACTTTTACAACTTTCTCAAATCATCTCTTTGATTTAAACGACGATTTCACCTCTAGTGATGACAAGTCACTTTCTGATGAGGACGTTCCGATGGAAAATTTCAAAATTTATTCGAACTCTCTTTTTGATGATGAAGGAATCATTATTCCAAAGATTGATCCGCATTATTTCAATGCCGAGTCTAATCTTATCGAATCTTTGCTTGACTGTAATATTTTAATTGATTCTTCACCTAAGTTTGATTATCTTCTCGAGGAGTTCTCCGGTGAACTAGATTCATTATTCAATCTAATTCACTCTGAATTGAGAAAACCGACTTTGATCTAGAGGAAGAAATCCGTCTTGTTGAGAATTTGTTGTATGATAATTCATCTCCACGACCGCCGGAAGAACTTAATTTGGAAATTGCTGATACGATTTTTTGAGTTTCTCTCCATTCCTTCCTAGTTGAGGATCGTGGAATCTCTTATGGATGAGATCGATTTATTTCTTGCTTCCAATGACTTGATGCCACCGGACATTGAGGATGACGATTATGACTCGGAAGGGTATTTGCGATTGTCGTGAAGACATTGTTAATAATGATTCCTTCTCCCTTTTCGAAATAAGTGAGACATATAACTTGATCATTTTAATGATCCGTCACCTTCTCGTCCTCCTTCGGAACCACCGGATGTTGAGATTTGCTTTGATTTTAAGCCCGATACGAGTGTTGTTACTAATAAAGTGGTGGGTGACATTTCTGAACACGATGTTTTTATGCCTAATCTTTTACCTACCCAACCCACCCTTTGTCCATTGTTTGACCTTTTGCTTCCATTTTCGTCCGAAAAGGAGGACAAAGTGTTTAATCCTGGTATTCTCATTTCTCCTTTCTTATCTCATCGGGGCGAAATCATTTCTAATTTTTTTAAGAGCCCGATGATGATTTCTAGAGGGGACATTCCTTACTTGGATGTTCCGTTTCTCCATTTCTATCCCCCTTGACCTAAATCAAGTGTGGGGGATCGAGTCAGGCTCAAGACTCGGTGAACAAAAATAAGCGCTTCTCGGGAGGCAACCCGTGTCTTTTCTTCTTTCTATTTTCTTGATTAATAAGTGGAGTGTGGTGGAATTTATACCCTAGTGTGAGGGTGCTTTTATTTCTACATAGGGTATTTGGTCTTGTTTTGCAGGATTCCTTTAAGATCATGAAGACCTCGTGCTTGTTTTTAATCTTCTAATCATCACGGTTTTCGATCGTTTAATTCATTTTGGAATCCTCAATCTGATCATGGTATTATATAATTGTTTCCCCTTTGCTTGGAATTTTTTTGCATTTTGCCTTTTCGCATTCCTAAGTTGTGGGGGTTTTTTTTTTTTTTTTTAAAACCTGACATTTTAGAACTTTGAGGCAATGTTCGATTCTTAAGTGTGGGGGGTAGGGGGGTTGATTTCTATTGATACTGTGATCTTACTGTGGCCTTGCTGTGTATTTTTTTTTTTCCCCCCTCGCAAACCCTGTTTTTTCCACAAAAAAATAAATTTTTAAGTCTTAATATCTAATTTATTGTTCATATATAAAAAAAAAAAAAAAATTTGTGTGTAGAAAAATGTTAAAATATAAATAGTTAGTTGGATAAAAAAAAATAATAATAAAATAAAAAAATAGTTGACACGAATGTAGGCTTTCTGTTGGTGAGAACGGATGTAAATTTGACCGGAGCGGAATTTATATCTTTAGTTTTTCTTTCCTTAACGTAAATAGATTGATTTTGCTAATATTTGATACAGGAGCTATAAATATGTAGTCTAGCTTGAAAAGGTCAAGACTTGTGCCAAGTCCCATAATTGATTTTAATATGCGAAGTTCGATTTATTAGAGTTGAGCTTGTTGCCAGTCAATGCTGTGACTTGTTTAATAGTGCGTTTAATTCACTAGAACTAAATATTCAGAGTTTCTTTATAAAAAAATTTTTAAATTGTGAAGAACAAGGAGATGATAGAGTAGAGTATAAGTGTTGTGCTTAACATAGATAGTTGGATTTCTTTTAAGACTCAATAAAATGTATTGTGGATTTTTTTCCCCATTACTTGTTCACTTTTTATATAATTGTTTAATAAATAGAGTCTGTGCTGTTTTTTGGTTTATTAATTAGTTAATAGAAGTTTTCTTTAGTTACTTTGTGATTAAGTGAGTACACATTAGGAATAGCCTTTAATTTGGTCATACTATATGTTTTCACAATAATAATTTTTGCTTATCCCCTAAAGAGCCTTAGGGTATATGGGATAAGTAGAATTTAATAAGTGAAATTATAGCCTTATTCATTCCTTAAAGAGCCTTAGGGTATATGGAATGGATATCGTTGCTTAATTTTTGCCTTGTTTGTATCTTAAAGAGCCTTAGAGTATATGGTGAAAATAAGATTGGTCCATTTATGTCTTAAAGAGCCTAATGGTATATGACATGAATGGTGGCATGCTTAAGTAACCTAATAAAAGCCAAATTTTGGTCGCCTAGATGTGGACTTCATTTTGATGACATTTGTTCTTTTGAAAAGGGCTAGGAACTAATTATTGCGTCTTAACCGTTACCCTTTATTTTTGGAATTAATAAGTATCGAAATAAAGTCTTAAAGATCCTTCGGGTATATGACTTAAATAAAATTTTGAGATACAAAATTAGGAATAAGGGAGGAGAAGTAATACATAATTAGCTTCTATGAGTAGTGTTAGCATCATAACTTGTATTTTAAAATGATCTTGTTTTTAAGCTTGACTTGGAGAAGTGAAAGTCGGGGACGATAAATTTATCCATTTGGACACTTTTTGTGCTTTTTGTTCCGTGATCCTAAAAGTTATCAATAAATAATGAAAGCATTACATTATGTCACATGTGAATAAGTTGTAAGTTGGAAATTATTAAAATCATAAAAAATGAAAAATCTTGAAAAATAAAAAAACGGGGTGTTTTAAAACTTGTGATTTCTTAACTTTCCCCATAAAAGACTTTGCTACTTTTCAAAGGATTAGTTTGGGGAGGTTTTGGAGTATTTTGTTTTATGGCATATAACATTGCGTGAGGATACGGCAATCGCTTAGTTTGGGGAATTTTGATATGTGAGAAATCACATATCCGTTTTATACCAAAAATGACTATAAAAAGATAAAATAATGCATATTATGCTTGTATATTGCGTATTTTGTCTTTTGTGATGTGTAGGTACGGATATTGCAAAATTCATAAGAAAAGAGCCAAAAACCGGGCAAAAACAAACACGAGACGGAAAGAGTACACAAGAGTCGGATGTTTGTCAACAAAGGTCAACAAAAGTCAACAAAGGTTAACATTGGTCAACTCTTGAAAAGACAAAACTTTAAAAATTCCAAATTAGCCTTTAATGAAAAACCATTTTCACCAAAAGTCCTTAAACCAATAACACCATTAGTCCTTTAATACTTAGGGACTAATGGTCATTAAGTCCAAATTTACCCTTAACAATTAACCAAACCCAAAACCATATTATCGAGCCCAAATAAAACCTTGGCCCATATACCCTTTAGCCCAAGTCAACCCTCCCTATTAGACTCGGTCAAATAGTCTAACAAAAATAAAGAAAGAAAAGGGCGCGAATGGTTGAATTACTGTTCACCTTCATCCCCAGTTTTATCCTGTGTCAAAATTAACGGATAAAACCTACTTCCCTACACTCGTCTTACATGGCATCAAAGATTCGAGTACCAAGCTCCATGTCAGCAAGAGAAACGTCATCCAAAGGCAATGATTGGCTAAGCTTACAACATGGAATGACACGTGTATTTCAAAGAAACACACCAAATGAAGATTTTTATATTAAAATCGGTGCAAAAGAAGCACAAGGCTCCAAACAAATGGGATTGCCACGCTGGCAATCCATGTGCTTCTATTCTCATCCAAGGGCTTCAAATCAGGATCCAATGATTGGTTAAGAATCAAAGGCTAAGATTAAAAGCTAGGGGAGCGTCTAAAGGACCTAGAAGCATTCACTCTTGCCTATAAAAGGAGCTCACCTCACTTACAAAAAATGGGGGGGGGGATCTAGAGTAGTTTTTTAGTTTAGCTTTTAGAATAGCTTTAGCTTATCAATGCATTTTTAGCTTATTGTATTTCTTTTAAATGTAACTTTCTTTTCATTAAGCTTGTAATCAGTCTTTTATAATCAATAAAATTTAGCTTTCTTATTTGTCTTTTCATGTTTTTTACTTTTATGCAAAATGGTTTGAATAAGCTTTTTAATACTGTTCATAAGCTAAAATTTGTTCATAAGCTGCTAAAAGCTCTTATAAGCTTGAATACTCCATGGAATTGGATGGCTGCTTTGAGTATTCAAATGGTAATAATTCCTGATGGTTAGGAGTTAGGATTAGATTATGTATTTGATTAAGCTTAAAGCTATAAGCTTAAGCTGCTTTTATAAGCTCTACTTTGAGCATTCACATCTGTTTAGCTGAGGTGAAGGTACTCATCTCTTTTCCTTTTTCTATTTACCTTGTTGTCAATTTACATTCTAGTTAATATTTGCATATTAGCTTAATCTGCTTTTTTTCTGCTTATTCCTGTTTAGACTAGCTTAAAGTTTCTTATTATAGTAGTTTAATGCTTGTTATAATCACTTGTTAGATTAAATCTTATTTTGCAAGTATTTGATATAAAACAGTTGAAAAAACCAAAAATAGTAGCTTAATCTTTTGTCTTATTGTTCCAGCTTATTTAGTTGTCAAAATCTATTCATTAGGTCTAATATAAGCTAATCAACATCTGGTCTTTGAAATTTGAACCTTAATTCTCAAAATTATAAGCTGATAATGGGTTTAAATTTTCTAAAGGGTTGTTTGGTTCAAGGCAGTATTAACTAAAGCTAATACTGCCAGGATCCTTTTGGTTCTTTAGATTGTTTTTTAACATCATTTTAAAGTTTATAAGTTAGGATTTAAGGATTTTGTTTAGTCAATTCAAGTTCTTTAAGGTGTATGTATTGGTTATATGAATCTAAGAAATTAAGCTCAGTTTCATTCCATTATTGAGCATTGATCTGTTTAAGTTAAAATAGCTAGTGTTTCACTCTTGTTTTAGTGTTTAAACTAGTATAGAATCAAGTCTTTTAGACTGCATCATTTAGTTTTGAGTTTTGGATATGAATGTGCGTCAATGCATTAGCATTTAAAAAACAGCCAAAAGCCCTTTTTCAATTCAAAATTTAAGTCAATAGTTGTAGGAGTTAGCTTTTTAAATTTCCAGCACAAGTAGATTATTGGCCAAATTAGATAGGTTAGGGCTTATTTCAAGTTAAATAGCTTATTTGTGTATCTATTTTTGATCTGCAAATATGTCCGTTGTCTTTCTTAAAAACAACACAAAAATAGGACTAAACTGCATAAGTAGCTTTTTCAATGAAGCATTTTCTTAGTTTATATAGATTTTCAAAATACTTTTGATTGTTGTTTTAAAGTAAGCTTATACATTAGGCTTCTAATGGGATATAGTCACTAGTCCATAAGGATCCATTTGATGGCTTAAAAATAAGCTCAAAGTTCCTTGGTTGTCTGTTTGGTTAACAGTCTTAAGCAAAAAATGCTTTTAGGCTTTTCTCAGCTTATTGTTTGTAATTTTGATTAATTCCTGCTCATACTTGCTTAATAGAATAATGTAGGATAGTTGTAGCTTATTCAGTTTAGGCTTTAGCTTAATTTAGCTTATAAGTTTCTAAGAATTTGTGAAAAACCAAAAATACTTAAAGTCATTTCTGTCTGGTTGATAAGCTGTTTTCTAGCTTATTTTTGATTTTGAAAAAAGTTACTTTCACAAAAGTTGTTTATTTTTAGCTATTTTATAAGTTTGTTCAAAAAGTTTTGAAAAATAAATTTTTTTGCAAAAAGATAAACCACAGGTTCGAACCTATGACCTATCCTTTCACACCTAACGTCTCAACAAACGCACACACAAACCATCTCGCCCTTGGGACTTTTTCATCATAATCTTGCATTGTTTATTTAATAAAGACATTTTCCAGTTTTGCTTTCAATTGCTTATCTGCTTATTTCATGCTTATTTGTTCAGCTAAATTTTGAGTTTGCATTTTTCTAGGATTCTGCATAGTTAGAGGAACTTTTAATAATTTTTCCAGAATTTTTAGGTTAAGTTTAGTATTTTTTAACCAATTTTCTAGATCAAATTTGTTTTTAAATCATAATAAATAAAATAAAAATCAAAAAAATAAATTTCTTTTTCTAAAAATCATTTATAGTCTTTTAGCATTTAGGAAAACTAGTTTGGCCCTTTTGGTTCATTTTTGCTCAATTTAGATTTAAGTGTACGTTTTTACGTTTCCCGTTAACGTTTTTATGCATTTTGCTTATAATTGATTTAAATGTGCCTTTATTTGCCCACTAGTAGGAATTAGTTTGCGAAATCAAAGATCTTAGATCCATTCAAATCATTGTCCAAATAAAAACAGAGTTTCAATTCATAATTCTCGGGGTATAAACGACCCGGTGAACACTTACCGGTTTAACGTACGATAATATCGTGTGAATTTTCTAATTTCCTTTGTCCTCAAGGGTAATTTTGGAACTTCTATACTTTGATATTATGCGTATATAATTGAAATATATCACCTTCATACGAGGAGAAGCCGCTGCCGCTTCTAAAAAGAAAGGTCACTTACCGTAGAAACCACAAGACCAACCCAAGCGGCACGAGCGAAAATCTGACTTCCGAGGTCAATTAAGAGAAGGACGGGGGTCTAACAAGTTTACTCCCCTTACCAGAACGCCAAAGAAAATCCTCGCGGCCGAAGCAGGAAAATTTAAACCACCACCGCCCATGGTAACCCCCGATAGAAAAAATAAGCAGTAACAAGTTTTGCGATTTCCACAATGATAAAGGACATAGCACGGACGAGTGCATGCAGTTAAAAAAGCAGATTGAAGAATTGGTGCGAGCAAGGAAGCTCTCACACTTGATAAAAGAAATTAAGCAAAGTCGAGACCAAAAGAAGAATGGAAAGAAGGAAGCCCCGGCTAAAGACAAGTCCCTAGCAAGTTATATGATACAACCGGTGCAAAGAGTAACAAAGCAAAAATTGACCCAAAGCTTTGCCCATGTCGGCGAAATTACGTTCCCACCACTAACCAACAGCGATGGGAGGAAAGGTCCGCTCATCATAGAAGCAGAAATTGGTGGACACATGATCCACCGCATGTACATAGACGGAGGTTCCTCTACGGAAGTACTCTATGAGCACTGCTTCAACCAGCTCCGGCCTGAAATTAAGAGCCAGATAGTCCTGGCAACAACATCGCTAACCGGTTTTAGTGGAGAAACTATATAGCCGCTGGGACGACTTAGGCTTCTGGTAACAATTAGAGACGCAAATCATTATACAAGAGCGTGGATGAATTTTATGATCGTAAGATCAATGTCACCATACAATGGAATCATTGGAAGATTGGGTATAAGAGAAATCTAAGCGGTGCCATCCACAGCCCACATAATGCTTAAGTTTCCTGTTGACGGAGGAATAGTGACTATCCGTATCACTATACTGATACCTGCCGAGTGCGTCACGGTGATTACGTCACCCAAGGAGATACCCAAAGAAGCAGTAGTCCGTCCAGAAAATTTTAAAGTAGCCATACATCTAAATTTCCCTGACCAAGAAGTGGCAATCGGAGGGACGTTGTCCTCAAAAGGACGAACGGAGCTATGCACACTCCTGAAGGAAAACCTCAATATATTTGCATGGCAGCCGTCAGATATGACAGGAGTATCACTATCAGTAGCGGAACATCGACTCAATCTCCGGGAAGGATATTCACCAGTTCGACATAAGAAAAGGGGCCAGGCCCTGGATCGTACGAGAGCCATCCAAGATGAGGTATAGAAACTAGTAGGGGCGGGGATCATAAGAGAAGTATATTACCATGATTGGCTATCCAATCCAGTCATGGTAAAAAAGAATGACGGCAGCTGGTGGATGTGTGTAGATTTCATGGACTTAAACAAGGCCTGTCCGCAGGACTATTATCCCCTCCTAGAAATCGACTGGAAAGTCGAGTCTCTCTGCGGCTACCCCTTTAAGTGTTTCTTAGATGCTTACAAAGGTTATCATCAGATACAGATGGCCGAGTCAGATGAAGAGAAAACAACTTTCCACACCAGCCAAGGGGTGTATTGCAATACAAAAATGCCTTTTGGCCTTAAAACGTTGGCGCTACGTACCAGCGGCTGGTGGACAAAGCTTTTGACTACCAAGTTGGCCAGAACATAGAGGTGTACGTTGATGATCTGGTTATTAAGAGCTACACGAAAGCAGAAATGCTAAGAGACATTGAGGAAACATTCCGCACGTTACGCAAGATCAACATGAAGCTCAACCCTAAAAAATGTACGTTCGGGGAAGTGGAAGGAATGTTCCTGGGGTACATGATTACCTCGGAAGGAATAAAACCGTGTCCTGACAAAACAGAAGATGTACTACAACTCCCATCACCACGGATAATAAAAGAGGTCCAAAGCCTCAACGGGAAGTTGGCTAGTTTGAATAGATTCCTCTCTAAGTCAGCTGAAAAATCCTTGCCGCTATTTAAAACCTTGAAGAAGTGTATTAAAAAGATCGACTTCCATTGGACACCAGAAGCGGAACAAGCCTTCAAGCAACTAAAACAGCATCTGTCAGAGCTACTACTGCTGGTAGCACCCAAACCAAAGGAAGAATTGATTGTATACATGTCCGCCTCCTATAGAGCAGTTAGTGCGGTCTTGATGACTGAAAGGGGGACGGTTCAGATGCCAGTCTACTTTATAAGCCGCGCATTACAGGGCCCCGAGATAAACTACACTCAAATGGAAAAACTAATTATATCACTAGTTTTTGCCGCAAAGAGGCTGTGAAGGTACTTCCAAACATATCCCATTGTAGTTATTACTGACGAGCCGATTAAACAAATAATTTCACGTCCTGACATGGCAGGGCGGTTACAGAAGTGGAGCGTCATGCTAGGAGAACACAATATCACATACCGTCCGAGGACGTCGGTGAAAGGACAGATACTGGCAAACTTTCTCATAGAGAAGCCGTACAAGAATCCGCCAGACACATCAGTTGTAAAAACCCCACCGGATCCGTGGACACTATTTACAGACGGATCGTCATGTGTAGATAGATCAGGCGCGGGTCTAATCCTGACAAGCCCGGAAGGGACAGAGTTCACCTACGCGTTGCAATTTTAGTTTACCGCTTTTAACAATGAGGCAGAGTATGAGGCACTGATAGCTGGCCTTCGGATAGCGGCGCAGATGGGCATGCGCAATGTGCAAGTAAGCGTAGACTCTAAGTTGGTAGCAAACCAAGTCCTAGGGACGTACGTCGCCAAAGAAGAGAACATGATCAAATACCTAGAGAAGGTCAAAAGCTTGGTCAGCGGTTTCGATAAATTTTCTATAAGCCAAGTTCCGCGAGGAAAAAACAAGATAGCGGACGCCCTGACCAAGATCGTGTCAACCAGCTTTGCGCACTTATCCAAACAAGTTTTAGTTAAAGTACTTAAAGAAACATCAATACATGAAAAGGAGGTGACGACTGTAGTAGAAGAAGATGGACCGACATGGATGACCCCGATAATGGATTACCTGCATGATGGAACCCTCCCCGATGATAAGAAGGAAGCATGAAAAGTCTGTATCAAGGCTAGACAGTACGAGTTATTAGAAGAGGTCCTTTACAGGCGGTCATTCCTCAAGCCATGGTTAAGGTATGTTGGACCATTCCAAGCAAACTACGTGATTCGAGACATCCATGAGGGGTCATGCAGTATGCATGCAGGACCGCGGTCCGTGGTGGCCAAGGCCATACGGCTAGGATATTATTGGCCAACCATGCATCGGGAAGCACGAGACATGATACGCGCATGTAGCGATTGCCAAATACACCGTCCCGTACTACGAAACCTACAACAGTCGCTTACCCTCATCACGGCCCCATGGCCGTTCCACAAGTGGGGAATTGATATAGCTGGTCCTTTCCTGGAAGGACCAGGAAAGGTCAAATTTTTGATAGTCGCTATGGACTATTTCATGAAATGGATCAAAGCAAAATCCGTGGCGACAATCATAGGAAATCAAGTGAAGAAATTTGTGTGGGACAATATTGTATGCTGTTTCGGTCTTCCAGGAGAGATAGTCTCAGACAACGGTAAACAGTTCAGCGATAACCCATTCAAGGATTGGTGTGACAAATTAAATATCACACAACGCTTTGCCTCAGTGAAGCACCCGCAGTCCAACGGACTTGTAGAAAGGGCAAACCAAAGCTTGGGTGAGGATATCAAGGCACGCCTGGGCAAAGGAAATAAGAATTGGGTAGAGGAACTTTCCCATCTTCTTTGGGCCCATCGCACGATGATTAAGTCAAGCCATGGTGATACCCCTTTTTCGTTGACCTATGGCATGGAAGCCGTCATACCCGAGGAAATCGGAATGCCTACATACCGCACCGCGACAGTTGACGCCGTGCATAATGATGAAGAGCTACGGCTAAATTTGGATCTACTGGAAGAAAAGTGGGAGCGCGCAGCAATCTGTGAAGCCAAGGCTAAAAGAAAAATGACAAAATATTACAATGCAATGGTCCGCGGCGTTACTTTTAGACCTGGAGACTTTGTCTACCGTAGCAATGATGCAAGTCATGCTGTGGCCGGAGGGAAACTTAGCCCAATATGGGAAGGACTTTATGAGGTCACGGACGCACTTAGAGATGGAGCATACAAACTAAGATCCATGGATGGCGCGATCCTTCCTTAGACATGGAACATTGCCAATCTCAAGAAATGTTACCTTTAAGCTACGACGTGGATAAGTCTATTTTCTTTTTTATTTAATTTCTAGTTTAAGGCCTTTATTAAAATCCATGTATTGCACATTTTGCTTTCAAGATATTAATAAACTCCGCGGGTCTAGCTAACCCTGCGCCTTCTTTATATGAAACATTTCCCAAGTCAATTTTTTTAATATCAATTACTGGTTGTTCCGTATCATGTATGATTAATATGATTGATATCTTCAGATATTTAAAGGCTAAAGTACCCTAATAATTGCTTGCCGCATAAGAGGGTTGCAACCCTAGCGGCCACGGATTCCACATCCTTACTCTGTTCACCTAAGACGTTGGGTGCACAAAGAAAGACTCACATGGAGCACGTAAGTCACTACGCGTGCAATATATTTCTAACACAATAAAGTTGGCAAAAATTACAAAATATTGTTGCCCATGAACATTTATGAGAATATTACACAAGCCTGGCAAAAATTACAGGCGGTACTACGGCTCAGGGCCAATTTAAATTGTACATAGCGGGAAGAGACTTGGATCTAACAAGCCTGGGGGACGCTCCGTCTTCTGGTAGCTCAGTCTGTGAGGTGGCATCCTTCAGTAAGATTTGAAGACCCTGAGGAGCAGTCGGTACGGACACAAGAATCCCGTCCGACCTTGCGTGATGGGCAGAACCAACTCCGTGAGTACGGCACACAATCCGACACTTTATCTTCTTCTCCGCCCGGCTCACATTTACGGCTATGGCATCCTTTAAGAGTAACTCCTCCTTAAAAGCCCAAGGGTCTTTCGGGTCACGTACGTCGGGGTACACCGGGATCTTCAGTTGTGAGGAGCTAGGATGAAGGTCGCGGATCCATTGAGGGGCGTCTTCTCTAGTATCGCTTTCCAAATATAAGGACGCCATGATTATATCTATAGGGGCGTCCTTCAGTTTTTCTAGCTCATCAATCAGCGGATACTTTAGATCTTTCAGGGCTTGCATGGTCACTGTGAATTTGCCCTCGACTTTCAGATCATAAGCCTCAATGTTCGCCAAGTCTAACTTCACTTCCCCTAACTCCACTCCATATTTTAGACCATCACAAAAACCTTTGGTGATCCTGACAGATACCACCTTGGCAAAAACCTGTCTTAACTCCATGGATTCCGCACACTTTAGCACAACCAGACGTAAACCGTGTCCAATTACCCGTCGGCGACCAGCGATTGCCGTCAGCATATGCGGGTATAGTTCCTCATCAAAGTCTATGCTGAGGGCATTGGTATGTGCTTAATTACACATACCTTTTGCCTTTAAAAACGAGCTAAAATAACCAAAAACGGACTTAAAATGCCAAA
>BQNB010094550.1:0-10745 GCA_026074375.1 Tanacetum coccineum
ATAGTGAGATAGGTGGTGATGGTGATGGAGTAGTCATGGCCAAAAGTCTCTCAACCTCTGCCTCTGGTGGAAGGGATATTGAAGTCTGAGGCCGGACGGTAATCCTAGCCCTAATAGTAATGTCAGTGGAGGGTGGTGGTATAATAGGCTCTATTCCCTCAGGTGGGAAAACAATCTCATCAACAGGCACAATAGCAGAGTCGGCGGGAGCTAAGTGCTCCTCCTCCTCCTCCTCATCATCATCATCATCCTCATCCTCATCATTGGCGTCATCCCTAGATGAATCGCCGTCATCATCATCTCTATCATCTCCCCCATCCATAGGATAGTCAACCGGACCATCCTCTATCTCATCATCCTTGTACTCCTATGGATCCTCCTCGAGATCCGATTCAGTAACATATCCGAGTGACTCAGTAGTAGGTGAATCAACAGGAGGTAATGGCTGCTCCTCAGCTAGAAACTCATGCTCATCCTCCAATGGTATATACTCAGGGTATATAGGCTCTGGCACGTAGTCAGAATCATGTGCCTGTACGAACATAGGCTCACGCTCATCCTCGTCCTAATGAACTGGCGATGTCTGTGGATCCTCTGGGCCTGGTATGTAATCCGGTAATGGTGGGGCTAATGGCTGCATCGGGAGTCCGTCATATCCTAATACGATGACCCATGGGATGCCTCCCTCAGATATCTCCTCATCATCGGCTCCCCAGAAGGCTTTGCCAGGCTCAGAGTTGGTGTAAACGGAAGTGTAGGTAACAGCTGATGAAGCAGAAGACATGACTGCTACAAAAGCAAAAATAACTAATATAAGTATTACGTATAACAAGAATATATGTATGATATGTCTATGAGGTTAATTAATAATGGACTTATAGTAATATACGTATTATAGTTTATATACTCGTATATCAATCATGTAAGCACTTAGAAATCAACTAATGCTAAAACCATGTATATCATGTAAGCATATATGTGCTAGATGTAAACAAGTAATGCATGTATGTCCCTCGCAAATCCCAATTGTAAAAACAGTGTTCGAAAATGGTTATAGTCCAGACAAAACTTTTGACCTGGTTCTCTATAACCTTGGCTCTGATACCAATCTGTAACACCCCCAAATCTGGGTAGCAGTGGAATGTTGAATATCCGAGGGCGTTACTTCATAGATCAATAGCACAAGATATGAGAACGACCACTAACGTGTCATTTTAAAAAGATACATTGGATTAACAAAATGTTTGTTCATTACATAAGCTGTTGGCTTCAAATTGTTCGACAATATAAGTAAAGATTTCGGTTTATAACAAATGTCCCCAAAATGTAATACGCCCAAAGCTTTAGTACTGACTCTTTCCAAAGAGTGACCCCCAATGTATCTGAGCACCCCGTGCCTTATTGACCTGAGAAAACATGCTTAAAATATCAACATAAAGTTGGTGAATTCATAGGCTTATGTAAATCAATAGTAGGACCGCAAGATTTCCATGTGTATGATTAAGTAACAAATGCAAACATCATAAAAAGTAATTATGTTTTTCTAAGCTCATGACACTGAAGCTCGACATCTGTGAATGTAATATATTGCCAATGAATGCCCGTGAATGATGTTCTAACCCGCAACATCCCAAATCTGACATGGTATACGTTCGTTCCCGGTGATAGCTAATCACCTAAACGGAGATTGTCAATCCCAAATAGATCTATCTATAACATTCGCGCTCACAGTCCAGTAATTAACAGTTCATGATGATGGGCTCAGTGGGTTATCGCTACTTAGGCAAACACGTAATCATAGTATAAAATGTACACTTGCGTCTAATTTGTAAAACAAGTATAAAATGTACACTTGCGTCCAATTTGTAAAACAAAGCATGTTCTCACCCCAAGGATGTAAATCATTTAAATAATTGTAAAACATAGGGCTATGAACTCACCTTAGAAGGTTTTAGTTTAAATTATAGTCCGCTGATTGATATTATAATATCCAAGCGGTAGTGAATCACCCGTCAATTACTAAGTAAATACGGTCAGTCTTAGTCTACATATTTGGTAAGTTCATTGTATAAACTATAACAATTTCTAGTTTTGTATTTGTTCTCACCTTGTGTGGTGAGTAGTACAGTTTTTTGTATTCGTTTTCCTCGTGTGGCTCTTCGATAGGTGTTAGAATATACTTTTAAGTTTACAAGGTGTTTAAGTATTGCATAATATATTACACGTATTTATCATGCGCGTGATTTAGTGTATACAAGTATCCGTATTATAACCCGAACTAGTCCGATACATAAGTGTTATTATATCACTTAATTATATAAAATATCCCTTAGGGTTTTCATTATTGGCAAAAATAGTCCTTATAGTTTAAAATAGAATATTTACCGTTTTACCCCCCTGAGTTTCCTTATTGATACGTTTTAGTCCCTCTATTTTACAAAAAAAATTCCTTTTTTGGTCCTTCCTGAGTTTCAAAACAGACCCTCAAGTTTAGGGAATGTCAAAAACAGTATTATTAATATACTAGCAGTATTAACAATATGCTAGCAGTACTAACTCTGCTAGCAGTACTAACTTCTGCTAGCAATGCTAACCTTCTGCTAGCTAGTACTAACTCTGCTAGCATTACTACCTTTTAAGTGCTTGGCAGTATTAAACTTCTAATTTAGCTCGTATATACAAGATTAGTGAGGTTAAAATACGTTAGAGTTTGTTTGAGCTTGTGTTGGATACAATAAAGTTTAGGATTGTCAAAACGGTATTATTAATACACTAGCAGTATTAACAATATGCTAGCAGTCTACCCACATAATCCTACCCAACTAAAACATCATTTAACTACAACCAAATACTCCCCCCCCCCCAACCCCCCCCCCCCCCCCCCCCCCCCCCCCCCCCCCCCCCCCCCCCCCCCCCCCCCCCCCCCCCCCCCCCCCCACCCCCCCCCCCCCCCCCCCCCCCCCCCCCCCCCCCCAACACACACACACCACACACACTCCCCCCACAACACAACACCCACAACACAACACACAAATCCAACACCACACACAAACACACACACACACAAAAAACACACCAAAACACACTCACAAAAACCAAAAACCAAAAACACACACCCCCCCCCCCCCCCCCCCCATAAAAAACAACCTAGTACTAACCCTGCTAGCAGTACTAACTTCTGCTAGCAGTACTAACTCTGCTAGCAGTACTAACTTCTGCTAGCAGTACTAACCCTGCTAGGAGTACTAACCCTGGTTCGCATATACTATTGTGTACACATTTCTTTATCGAGCAAAACGAGTTGTTAAGTATTATGTACGTGACCCTGAATAAGTGTTTCCGTTTCCAAATAAGTTATCAAACCTCTCGGTTAAGTATTTTATGTGTGCATGTCATAATTTAACATTCATGCTTATATACAAGATCTTTGTTACGTGCCTTATGGCTTTTGGTTCACCACACAAGTCTACATATGTTGTATATTGTAAGACGTGGACATGGGTTGTGTCATGCTAGGCACGATCCTGTGTTTAGCTTGTTAACACATAATAATAGTGCTTATGAAACAGTGGAAGAAACATGAAACTTTGAATATGAACGTAGGCTGACAATTACAAGGGTCTAGCTTCTTGAACGTGTGTGTATGCGAGCAATGTGGCAACCTACGTATGTAAAGCACGATCAATAACCAAACCCTAAGCTTCAAAGCTTTGTAAATACCAACCCTAGCTCGTGTAAACCTTTTTATAAACTTGTATGACAACTAGAAATGTTTGTGGGTTCGAATGAGATCAAGGGAGGTGTTTGTTTGCGGTTTGAAGCTCGAACACAAGAAATAAATATGTGTGTAGTTGTTTGAGAGTGTTTAGGGTGTATGTGAGTTTTTCAAGAGTGTAAAAGTGTATGTATACATGAAGTATTTATAGGCAAAATGTTAGTTACATATTCCTAGTCTAAAATTAAACCAAACCGTGCCCTATCTAACTAGTGGTGTTTGTGGTTTGGTTTAATCACACATTAGTTTTGTTAAAAACACAAGGTATAATCTTTAATTACAAGATAAGGTAAAATTTGCGTAGGATACTTGAAATCTTATGATTTGTGTGTGTGTCTTGTGTTTAGCCGGTTATACAAAGGAAAAGAGAAGCCAAATGGTTTTTAACCTTGTGTAATAGATTAGTGTGGGTGACATTTAGGATAACTTATTAATGAGAGTTTGTAACATGTACCTTGCTATTATCATGGAAGAGTTCTAGGTGATTTGTGTTTAAATTATATGCCGTGGGTTTTCATTAGGGAACGGAAGGATCCCAAAGTGATCTTTAACCTCTGTGTATTAGCTTAACTAGTGACATGTTTGTACCAAATCTGAATTTAAAACCTAGATGTACATTGTATTTAGTGTAAGATTTAAGGATTTTCTAGTTATTCTTGTCCCATAATTCGGCTCTAGTAGGTACTTTAACACAAGAATTGATTTAATTTTGTGTTAAGGTTTTAAAAGTGGGTATTGGTTTGAGTCTAGCTAAGTCTAGGTATTTACAGGTATGTCCACATTGTATTTTATTGCGAAACGTAACCCTTTTACCGGAAAAAAACAAAGAAATATCCAACAAAAATAAAAATTCGGCAAAAGTACATAATTATCCTCTTTATAAGTATATTTTACTTTGTTGTGATGTAAACCTCAATTTATTGATGACCGTTTACATTAATTGATTATTTATAGTCTACGCAATTAAACTTAAAAGTAATTATTAAAAGTAAACGCGTATCGGACTAAAATAAATAGTGACGGATAATAAACGTCGTACAATGACACGAAAATGAGAAATGTTACAGGATGTGTGCATTAGGCTTTAGAAAACTAGTCTTTAAGTTAATTTAGACGTCTAGGGAAACACGGTTGTGTAGAAAGGATACCATCGGTAACAGTCTTCATACTACCTTACCCCTAATATGGTTGATCCCTCTTAACTGTTTTAATGCATTTAATATACTCCTGATGTTATAAAGTTGGTTACGTGTTATAAAACCAACTAAGTGTAAAGGTGGTGCAACTATAAGCCACCTAGTGATTTTGGGGATGGTGCAACTATAAGCTATCCGAAGTTTGTGAAGAATGGGTTAGCATGCTCCACAAGATATCATTATTAGCTAACCCATTATGACGATATGATAAGGTTTTATCACTTGAAGATTTGGACTATGGATGGATAGTAGCCGGTTATGAATGCCTTAGATTATATATGACTATTTGTTTTGTGTTTTTATCTTAACAACAATTAAATGTGTATCCCATGTCTATCCTAACCCTTTATATCACCCAATAAACCTGTGTTGTGTCACCCACGTTGCCTTTAAGAATTGCTTAGACCCTAACTCTAACAGATTTGTGTACTTTCCAAGCTTAAGATAGAATACATGCTATGACAGTGCAGTTGAGTGATCGCCTCGAAAATAAAACACTTAGATTAGTTGAGAGCTGAGTGAATTTTGATCCCCTTTTCGTGAGGTGTTCGACTTTGATGTTTTCTAGCATAAGTCCTTTATAGATTCATTTCTCTGAGTTAAATCGGAGAAATCCTTTTATAAATTATTCTAACAGGTCTACTTGAGGGCAAACAGAAGTCAAGTGGAGGGATATTTGATAACATCAAATATTTGATACTTTTTAGTGTCAATTTCCCTATAAGAATACTTACAAAAGTCTTATAAATACTTGAATTCGATACTTAAACACTTATTTCGTTGTTTTCAGGTAAAACGAAGTATATGGCAAGAAAACAATGGGAATGGACAAGAAAATGAAGAAATACGGATTCGTATGCGACAGACGGATTATTCCCACTGAGTGTGATATGCCGAAACCTAAATTCAAGCAAGACGCGTCTGCATTCAACATTATGCGTAAACCACTACTAAGGGATTTACGTCGTAACATCGTCATATGGAATATGCGTGGTTCATCCAAGTCAGCATTACGGCGTAACAAGGGGATTTAGTTACGCCGTAACATATTTAAGCTTATAACATGGAAAGCTCGCGTCAGCATATTACGACGTAACACCATACATACGTTAGGCCGTAAACTTTTCGAAACCTATAAATAGAGGACTCATTCAGATAATTTGATATCAACCATTCCACCACAGCTCTAAAAGGCGATTAAGGCTTCTATAGCTCAAAGAATTCCACCAAGAAGTCTAAGGGAGACATCACTACTTGTATTTTAGTATTTAATCGTTCATAAAAGCTACCTGTAAGAATTATGAGTTTTCAATCCATGTTTATTTCATTTAATTCTTGTTGTGTTGTTGCTATGAGCGGCTAAGCACTCCTAGTGCTGGCCTAGACATGAATTTACTATTGTTATAATGCTTGTTTCCTATTGAATTATGGTTTCGTTGGATATCCCTTTGATTGATGTTAATCCCTGGGTTTTGGTAGTGTTAAGGGTGGTTTAAACCTTTTTATTTCTGTTATTAGACTTACCTGTCTGAACAATGGAAATTGGATGGGTTACTAGGGGTAGATTTACGGACATTTTCCCTAGTGTAGGAATTAACTCTATTACCGCCTCTATCATCTAAAACACTTAAAAAGCACAGGAACTCTTTCAGAGAGAGTTAATTAGCGTTTTATCGGTTATTAACTAGTTTCATGGGAATAGTTGGAATTAATCACTGTGACTTGGTTGCCCTATCTTCGTGATTTTCGGGGGATTCGGGATCGCAAGAAATATAAGACAGACTAAATATGCCTATTCCGGTTTGTCGACTTTAGAAACCACTAATGAAACCATAGTTTGGCATTGCACAAGAAAACATAATTATAACGGTAGTAATGAAATGGCTAGGCTAGCACGTTTCTCTCCCTAATTATTTCTATTACTTTTAATTCTCGTAATTTACTTTCCTGTTATTTTCAAAATCAATCTTAAATCATTTTCAAAACGTGACACTTTTAAATTTAAACTAATCACACTTAGCTCTTGGGACGAACTCGGATTTACCATCTCTACACTACTCACGATCGGAATCTCTGCCCGTTAGTGCTTTTGTCAGGTGAATCGGAGTGTTTTTATAAATTTAAAACTTGAATAAATATATTTTCAATAAAATACGCATAAAAAAAGACCCCACAACCCCGTTGCTAGTAGGAGAGGATTCTTTGGCACGCCATGCATAATTCATTGTAAAAAACCAAAATAGCGATAGGAGAAGGAATCTCTAGGTCCATATTTGGAGTAAAGGAGCTTGACCTAGGAAAAGAAGAGACACCTTATTGGACGACCCTTTGTAAAAGAGAATTGTACCAACCACGATCCAGTTCGGATGGCATTGGCACCCATACTCCTTACTATGTTAGGAAGGACTTCATAGATAATCATTTGCCTGGAGAAGTGGAGATTGCTAGAGATGCCGAACTGAACCCCTTTAAGGATATTCTAGTGTTTAGAAAGATGGTAGAATTCTTAGGAACTAAACCTATCAACCTTCAGGGAAATATGTGGGAGTCGGAAGATTTAGTAGTAAAACCAATTAACTGGAGTAAACCAACTAAAGAGGGAGATGGTGCATTGCACATAAGGATTAAGTTGATAGACCCCGACGGAGAGAAATTTGAAAAAACCTTTCAATCAATTCATACCTCTAGGAAACTATCCGCAAAAAAAAAGTCCAAGGGAGATCATCGACTTGGATCATTTCCATGATTACAAGTAGTAGGACTCCGAGTCTAGCTACAAGACTCATTAAATAAAGAAAAGCAATTTTTGAGAGGCAACCCAATATTTTATTTCCCGCATTTAGCAGATCTCATCTCCTGTTAACAGTGTGATCTGTGTACTTGTGTACAATTCTATTTTATTTGTTTTTAATTGCAGAGTGACCACCATGAAGACACATTATCGTTTTGATATGCTTTGTTTTGTCTTTAACCTCATCTTAATTGCAATCAAAGGTATTTCAATAAAGTTGTAAAAGAAAAATCCAGTTTATAAGAACCAATTCAAACATATTAAATAAATTGTTTAGATTATTGCTTGTCAGTAGTTTTGCGTCATCATGATTCATGATGATGAAATCTCCAGGTTTTGCAAGTATTTTTTACAGGAATTAATATAATAGGAATTGCGTGCAGATTTTTTTTCCAAGAAAACGGATATGAAATTTTCCTGGAGACGGCGCCATGATTTTTTCCTGACGCGTCGCGCCTCCGACATGTGAAAATTCGAATTATTTTATTATTTTTGAAAAATAATCTGGTACAATGTCCAATTTTGTAATTTTGTTAAAAACTTGCAGAAACTAGATTCATTAATCATTTTTAAAAAATTTTTTTTTCCTTAATTTTCCCCCGCTTTATGCTTTAATAGAGTCAACCCTAATAGTTTCGTTGTATATATCATTATCCCGTCGAAGTTACGCCAGGGGTAGTTGTTTTGTCTTTGATTTACAGGTTATATTTGTTGAGAAGAAGCCCAGAAGTTCTAGGAAGTTTCAGGGAGGACGAATCTTGGAAGACGATTTAGCCAGTTATCATATGTTTCTTCTCAATTATTAAGCAAACCAGGGGAGTACTAGTTTCTCTTGACTATTTTCTTTTCCCTTTATTCGTTTTACGAGTACTTTTAGGAACATTGGTGACAATGTTCATCTTAAGTGTAAGGAGGGGGGGGGGGGGGGGGGGGGGGGGGGGGGGGGGACTAGCCTTAGAAACTATTACTTCAATTGCCATTTACTTGTTCCTTAAAATGATGGGTAATATATCGAAACATAGCATAGATGATAATTTTGACCAAAATTTAAATTTTTTATGACACACATCGACGAAAACCGAGTATTAATTACGTCTCATGGATAGGAATTTATATGACTAGCACAAAAACCCTATCACTCAAATTCCATCCAAAAAATGCGAGGTTCGCCTTTAGATCTTTAGGAATTCGGGTATCCATTTTTGATACCCAAGATAATTTCACATTTAGCTTTCTCGAGTTAATGAGTGTGCAATCATGTATGTCTATTTCATCGTTATGGATGTGTATATGTGGCTTTGTCGCCTTTTCCGGAGCATTGATGTCGGTTAAAATTATATGAGTGTACCGGTAGTATATGAAATTCTAGAACTTGTTTTTGTGATGCATCCCGAGACCGCATAGTAAGTAATAAAATTTGCTAAGTCATAATAGACACTAGGATTAACTCATGTTTTAAACCTGTAATTGTTATTATGACCACCTCGGCTATATAACTATCCCACACCCTTGCTTCACACTCATTTTTAGTGCAAAATTCCCCTAGTTAAACCCTCCGAGCATTTCCTTTTCGCGGTTCTCGTAATTTTTCGGTGGATTCTGAATTATTAATGAAGAACATTGTTTGCCCTACAACCAATTGTTACACCCAAATCGCCTTTCATTTTTAGTACATTATTGTGTTTCAACCCAAGTTAATTTTTGAGTACACGGTTGCTAAGTCCTTATCCTTATAAATACTGTTTTGGGATGATTGGGATTCATGGTAGTATTCATCTTATGAATAATTAGAAAAGAAGTAATTGATTACCCCTAATAGAGCTCAATAAGCTCCATGTTATGTTGATCCATCTCTAATCGGGTCATTAGTTAGATTGTAAATATCGAGTATGTAACAGTTCTAGTGTAGGGGTGTATCTATAAACCCCCATGATGTATTATATGTTTAAGCAATGGCAGGGCAAAAGTGTACGAAAAAAATGTATATAAAAAAATGTATATATAAAAAAAAGAGTGAAAATAATGTACGGGCTGTCATTTGCTTATGTTATGTTTATCATTGAGTCAAGAAAAGAAAAAGAAAGAGATTGATGTAGAGTTGTGTAGAGTTTGTATATTTTGTCCGAGTCTTTGGCTTAGCAACCCAACCAACGTGTATTCTTATAAATAATTAGCTAACCCTTCCACTCCAAATTCACCTAAAAGTCACTCCCCAAATGTATCCCATCCATTTCCATTTCCGTTAATGTTATCTTACACCTACACCCCACAACCCTTTAAAAGACCTCTTTGACAGTAATGAATAATACTTGCGCCTAGCGGTGGCGGTTTGATCCTTCACCAAGCCTATGGTAATTTATACGCTATGACAGGTAATGAGTGTTGATTTTCTGTTTCCCCATTATGTTATAATTTATTATACAACCGAGAGAAAGAGAGAATCCCAAACACTTATGTGAGGTGCTAGTATATATTTTTTGTGCTTTTAATTACAAGGTCTAGAAGGTTGTGTTGTGAAATACTTTTAAAGAGTAGGTTAAATGACCTTAATATTGCTATTGTCTAGGTAGAAAAGCCCATTTGCTTGAGGACAAGCAAATCTCAAGTGTAGGGGTATTTGATGATGTGTCATTTTATACACTATTTCAGGGTCATTTAACCCCCTAAATCATGCAAATATGCCCAGATTATGTGCTTAATCGTTTTTTCAGGTTTTTAGCACTTGGATGACATTTGGAGGAAATACACATAACTTGGGCTCATTTGGAGAAGAAACAGACAAAATTACGGACCTACACCAAATCTCTTGAAGATTTATGCATACAACGCGTAGAGACGGCACCGCAGGCATAGAGCGACGTTGTTGTGATCTATCTGGTGACGGCGTCAGGAATCTAGCGACGGCGTCAGGACGTGACCGACTAAAGAGGATCTAGAATCATCCACCTAGCGACGGCGTCAAGACTTCAAAGAGACGCCGTCA
>BQNB010094550.1:12870-23111 GCA_026074375.1 Tanacetum coccineum
GTATACAATAACGGTTTAAAGTCCGTTTTGATATAATGTTGCGAATGGTAGATTATAGGAATAATGTACTTTGTAATAAGGATATGATGATATTGACTTGACATGTTATGATGTTTGCTTGACATATATGAAGACAGGATTGCCATAGGTAGGTTGCGTGAGCTTGTCTACTTTAGTTATGCAAGTTACCTTGCATAATGAGATATTGACAATGCAGTTAATGTAATAAAGCGAAAAATTTCCCCGTATAATTGTGATCATAGTAAAATAGGTTTTGCATTTGATGAAAATTCTTGGGTTGTTATAATATTAGCTAAAATGTTAATATAACCTGCTTTATTACAGTAAATATAATAAATACGGAGTGTTTGGGTAAGAGAATTTCAACTGCTTAATTGCTTATTGTATCCTGGAAAAGCTCTTAAGCACTTTGAAGGTGTTGGTTCAAGCTTATTTCAAAAAGGATTATATCACACTTTAAAATAATGTAGCTGGTTTAGTACGGGTCATAAAGGGTTGGGTAACAGTTAAGTTGGTTTACGTTTAAACTGTCTTTATTTAGTACGGGTCATAACAGAGTGAATACGTGGAGTGTGGACATTCCAGTAATCATGCATAATATTTTATTGGTATAACACAATATTGATTACACATTTTGTATGGGTTGGTTTTTTTAAAGGGTCGTTTCACATTAAGCGGGCATATATTTTTTTTAAAGGCTACCTAGCTCCAAAATAATGCTTTTTCGTATCTTGTGGAGATGATAATGGCATAGTAAACCCTCTAGGTGACCATGGGTCAATGGCGTTATAAACGTGAGATTTGTCATATGTTTATTGTTTTGGTCCAACACAGGGTCCCGATGAATTGTCGTGTGTTGAATCCAACAAGTTGCCTATAATATGTTATGCAAGCGATGGGATAGTTTCGAATTTAAGACCAAAATAACTTACTCTATCTACTTGATTTTTACTTGGTTATATATTTTGTAATTTACTTTACAATAAAGTATGGCATTGGAAATCAACCTCATGATCAGTTGATCATAGTTAGTTTAGTTTAATGTTATTGCAATTAAAATTCATACTATATTAAGCACATTTACAATATTTCTTCATAATCAGTTTTACACCTTCTAACTTTTATCTTAGTGAGTCAATATTTCATATGAAACATTGAATTAGATGTGGGACAAATGCAGTAGGCAACCCATTTTCTTAAACGATTAATGAATGTGTTTCGATCAAATTGAATGAGTTTTTTTTCCAACGTTAAAAATGCATGGAACAACTTCCAGTGGTGTTTGGTCAGCAAAGTAATTCAAGAAAATGGCTTTTGAAATCCGGTACCGAAATCGGTACTTCCTGTTTGAGTCCCATACCAATTTATAATGGTACCGTTTATATTTTGAGCTTTTTTTGTAGTCTTGACATCGTACCAAGTATAGTGAATCGGTACCATTAGAGGTCAGTATCGGTATGGTTCCGGTGCGTAGTCTAGGCTTATATGAACAAATGCATTTGTAAGACTAAGCATCAGTGGGGTCCAAAATCGCATCATTCAAATCAAACCATGAACGATTTCATTTCATCAAAAGCATTTATATCTTTTAGAAAACCATCTTAAAGGTTCAAATTTATCAACCTACGTGATGTTAGTCAATAAAGCCTCCATCAAAAGTTTTTTGAATTCACAAAGAAGAAAATTTTATGTTATATAAAGATGCTTATTAATGTGTATTCATATGTTGGTATCTAATAGAATAAACATTGTTTAATTGCATAACTCACATATAAATCAGATTCTATTCAAATTATAAAGAGTTAATTGCATAAATGGTCCTTGTGGTCTGCCGGGTTTATCAGAAATGGTCCCTCATCTTTTTTTTCCGGATCCTCTCCCAATGGTTTTAACCCGTATCGGGTTTGGTCCCTTGACCGGTATTTTCCTTAGTTTAAGCGTTAAATGAGGGACCATCCATTAAACCCGACAGACCACGAGGACCATTTAATCATGCATTTAACGGTCAAACTAACATAAATATTAGTCAAGGGACTAAACCTGATATGGGTTAAAACCACAGGGAGAGGATCAGGGAAAAAAAGTATAAGGACAATTTTCGTTAAACCCGGCAGACCACATGGACCATTTATGCAATTAACTTAATTATAAACAAACTTATCAAAACAACCGTCAGGTATGATACATACAATAATAACTTACAAATACAAAGATGGATAATCCTTTCATGCATAATCAATTGATTTTTAAACATATAAACACACATAATAATTGTCATGTACCATGCTTAAATATGAATCGTTATGTGCATTGATGAACACGTTTCAAAATTATATTATCAATTTTTTGGTTACAAATATATTTCAGTTATAAAAGTTTCACGTCTAAAGAATTGTAGCTACCTAAAAATTAGGACAACAACATTGAGAAACAAAAGTATTGACGAATGTAAATTCTAAAAATGGGCCAAATGAGCAAAATTTATCAAATAATGTTTTGTAAGTCTATACGTTTCGTAAAAGTATTGTAAGCCTATACATATCATAAACATGTATGTATCTACAAATATGTAGATAGATGTAGAAGAACAAAGTTTTAAAAAGCAAGCAAAACATAATAAACTCAAAACATATATTATATGGATCATTGAGAAAGACAAGAAGAATTGTTAAAGTTGCTTGGTGAAGCTTTGCTGGTTGACGAACCTTTGGATTGTGATAACTACCGCATCTTTAGTACATTTGTTAAACCATTGCAATCGAATATTGTCTAAGGTTGGGTTGTTTCTTCAAAGGCCGGTTTTCTCTCATGGGCAATTATATGTGGTTGTCTCGAGGGTCGAGAGCAGGAAAGGTCTGAAGATTCTTTGTTGTGATAGAGATGGAAAATATACAAATTGAACAACCAACGTTTTGTATAAAGAAGCTTTATACTGAATTTGAACTAAAAACGTATATGTTGTAATATGGATAATTTATTAACTTTAATTTTCCCTTATCCCTATTACCATTCATTAAATTTTGTTCGTTATTATCTGTATATAAATTTTACAATGTTCGTAATTCATTAACTATTTCTTAATTTATTCCTTGGATACCCACAAGGTGAGCCCGCCCATCGGGCAGGCTTTGCAACTAAGGCTTTGCAACTAGTATATATATATTATTATATATATAAATATAATAGTATATAATAAAAATATGTGTATGTGTGTGTGTGTGTGTGGTGTGTTGTGAGTGTTGATTGAGTGTAGCATCTATAAAAAAAAATATAACTAATTAAAATACACATATATGAATCAATATACAACCAAATAAAAGGTGCCCGGCAATGAAATAATTGCCTGATGACTTGCAGGCTAGCCATGGCAAAATAATATGACTTGGAAATGAAGACTCACAGGGCATTTCGAACATTTGGTGACTAGGCAATGACAGTGAATAAAAAACAAGGGTAATCTATGACCTTTATGCACTTTTCTAAAATCCCTCTCTACAATTTCGACAATACAATTATACTACAGTACTACACATATGAGACAATATCATTGACTTTTCAAAAAACAATCCTAAATTATATAACAATTCAAATCAAGAAATCATATTCAATTCAAAATTCACATCTAAAAATTCACGTCAACTATAACACCTGTGTTTTCAAGATCTTTGTCGACGTCAATAAAATGTACTGATTTATTTTTAGTAGTTGTAGTCGTGTTTGCTTTAAAATTGTAACGATAAGTTAAAATCCGTACGCCAAAAAAAATTAGCTTCAATGTAAACGAGCACAAATAATTTATTGTTTACAATCAACCAGAGTTATATAATTATTTTGAGAATAATTATTAACTTTGTTCATTTTATTTTTATCGGATACGTAAAGTGTATACGTTTCGCGATAAAATGCGTTTAGGCACTCCCGGAACCACAAAAACTTTCCTACGCTTCAACAAATACCCACTTTTTATACCCAATACCCAAAATACATAAATATATCAATATATATCAGTGTTTTTTCCGAAAATCTTGCAATTTGTGTACAAGTATTATGTCAAAACCCTACCATTATGGTTGTCAAACCATACACCATACCTACATTCACCCTACCACCAATACATCATATATTGACTAGCCATCCCACCATACCTTTGACCAAGACCAATACTTACAACTCAAATTTTGCCTTGACTCTTTGAGACCACTGCACCATACTTTTATTATCTATACATAAGAGAAGTGAACTTACATACATTAGCGACTTAGCAAAAATCAAAACAACTACTCCTATTTTACTCCACTCTATATGCTTCGCCAAATTGCAAGCACTCTTCTAAATCCATAAGAATTTTTAATGCAACCCAAAACACTCCTATACATAACCATTATAAGGTCAATCTAAGGTGATCCTAAGCATTGGCTACCCTTTTTCCAAGTATTAATCAAGTAAAACAAGAATTAGGGTTTTCTTGAAAAACAGGGTTTTTTAAAGTGCAATGCTTTGGTTTTAAAGAGCAAACCACGTATAGTATTTGGTTTCTCATCATCATCATAATCAAAGGGACTATTTTTTTAAACCTAAAATTGCTTTCCATGTTTATGAGTTTTTATATATATTATATGCTAATATAGTGAAAATCACCATTAGGAAAACTTTATGAACATGAAAAAATATAATTTTATTCAGAATTGAGTATTAAGATTTTTACACTTTTTTCATCATAATAAGAAATATTGGTACTATCATGAATAAAGATATATAAGTCTTGTACAATCTTGGTTTAAGAATAAAAAAGTTCAAAATTTAAACTTGTAATTAAAAGTTAAGTAAGAAAGATTATGATTTCATGAAAAGATAATACTTGTGATCTTGATGAACTTGGACAAACTGACTTAATTTGAAGGGATTAAATGACATAATATACATATGAATAAGAATATATAAAGTATAAGACTTGTAGTAAAAAGTATAAAGTGTAAAATATAAAAACTAAAGCCAAAAATAGAACTAAGAATGTTAGTTAAACATTCTGTCGACCAAAGTGCCTTAAAAATATAATTATTTTTATATTTTTGTTAAGATAATACATTTCACGACGATTCCGAAAAGGTAAGAAACTTGTTAAACGGATTAATAACGAAAAAGTTACGTTAAAAACGATATACGTTTAAAAAAACGAAAAGTTCGTTACGGTAAATTGATTTATAAAAAAAACATTTTATAAAATTATAAACAGCAAGTATTAATATATTTTAAAACAAATAATACCAATTTTTAGGATCCAAAAAGATAAGAATCGTAATTTTTCAATTAATAACGAATGAGTTATGAATTTTCGCGAGTTTACGACAATTAATACTTTTATAAAACTATTTTTATAAAAGTTACTATTAATGGCAGAAAGTTATATTTTTGTAAACCTCATAAAAATTGTAGAACTTTCAAATACGAGAACGTCCTCGAAAGAATCGTTAAAAACGGAGCTATAAAACGAATAAAATACGACAATTAACGGGTTTTTAACGATGACGAATACGAATTTTTTAATAAGAAAACTCACGTCTGTTGTGAACATCAAAGTTACTGTTCACCAGAGGTCCCGAAATTCAAAAAATGTCAATTTATGATAACCTTCTTGATACGGAAAATAGGACATAAGAAACGCTAGAATCGGGTTTAAAAAACGCATAAAAGTTAACGCCAGCTTTACTAACGGTAATATAAAAACCGATTTTTAACTTATTAAACACAATTTTCCATAAACCATTAGTTGGTGATAGAGCCTATATAGAATATTATGTGTTAACAAAGTACTATATTACTAGGGAGTTATCAAACATAATTAGGCCTCATCGATGGCGTTTCGACGAGTTGTTTTGGATTATACGATTTAAAGTGTCCTAACTCCTCGCACGTCAGATCCATGACCTCATAAATAATATGCTAGCCCCCCCTAACGATAGTACGTAGGTAACAACTAAAAGATTAGATTTAAGTACTTGGTACTTAACCGCCCATATGATAAAGACTGTATTAGGTTGCATACGATTTATACGTACGCATTATTGCGGTAATTGGATTATCTGAACCAAGGTGAGTTCCATGAGCCCCACACTTTTTACAAGTTATACTGATTTACTATTATGGGGAGGAAACATGCGTTTTTATACAAATTGACGCAAGTATTGATTCATGATTGCCTAGTACCACACCAGATAACCCCAATTAAGCCCATTATCGTGAACTTGTCAAAAGCATAGATGTAGTTGGGAATTACATTATGTTGAGCGCGAAATGTTTATTTAATAGATCTATACGGGAAACGACCTCCATCACCCTATCCGGTGTGACTAGCTATCACCAAAACGAACGTTATAGCATGTCGAAATTTGGGATGTTTAATCGGGTTAAAAACACCTTGCGGGCACAAAATTGCAATATATAGTTCTAATTGCAAGAAAGATCGTCGAGCTTCAGTGTCATGAGCTTAGTGTAAGTGTAGAACTATTTTTGTGAGAATCTGCATGTTTTCCATTATCATCCAAAAAGTCTTGCGGTCCTACACATTATGATTTATCAAACCTATGAATTCACCAACATTATTGTTGACGTTTTTAAGCAATGTTTTCAGGAGATCAATAGGCATGGGATGCCAAAGATGCATTGGGTTATGTTTTGGATTGCACGCTTAAAGATTTAGGTGCATCATATTTGGGGAAATGTATTGTCAACTTTTGTAATATCCGACAATGAACAAGTAAAGCTATATGCTTTTGTATTAAATCTTTCAATTAAATCCAATGTATCATTTTAAAACGACTTTTTGTGTCGTTCATATATATCTTGTGCTATTGATCTTGAAGTAACACGCCCCGGACCCTTATTCCGCTGCGACCCAATTTGGGGGTGTTACAGATTGGTATCAAGAGCCAAGGTTATAGAGAACCAGGTCAAAATGTTTTTGCTGGACTATAACCATTTTCAAACAACGAATTCATACAACGGGGTTGTACACGGGACATACATATGTGCATACATTCATGCATACACTAGTTGATTGCATTAGTGGGACTAGATGCATTCATAATTGATATACGTGTTTATATTATAGTACGTATATTACTATGAGGGTATATTGTATATATACAAAGATGAGTTTGCATTCTTTCGCACAACTCTACAATTATTTATATAAGGGCTATTTATATAAATAGGAGAATATTTCTTTAGGCAAGGTAGTACGATAAGCTCGTAGCGCTACCTAAGCATTAAGCTATCGAATATGATACCTTACCATCATTCATTTATGCCATAAGTGCATACTCATATTTACCATACCAGCCTTATATAATATATTTATATAAGTTAAGTCTTGCTCGTTGCAAGCAGTTATGTTTTCATTATCGACGGTTTTCTACACGTCTGTTTATATTAATTCCGAGCCATGGAGATTCCATTGAGCTTCTGATGAGGAGCTAGAGGAACCAATGAAGGATCAGCCTCTATCTGCTGATGCCTCACCTACAGCCCTATCACCAGGCTACATTGTTGACTTCGATCCGGAAGAGGATAAGGAGGACCCTGAGGAGGATCCTGCTGACCATCCTGCTGACGGATAAGACAATTATGATAATGAGTCATCTGATGATGACAACAATGATGATGATGTGAAGAAGGACGAGGAGGACGAAGAGGAGGAGGAGCACCTAGCTTCGGCCGACCCTTTTACTGTACTTACAGATGATCCTGTCCCCTCAAGCTGAGAATACAGAGGCATTTGAGACTGATGAGTCTGCTTCTACATCACCAACCTCTTCACACCATATCATCTTGTCTTTTGAGACCAAATCCCATATAGTATGGATGTCTATTTAACACCATACTCTACGATCACCATTTTCTAAGGCAGGCATTACCGAGTTTGCTGCTGCACTACCTTCATCATCACCACCACTAGAGAATGTTGAGTCACTTAAAGATAACATAAGAGTCTAGCATCTAGAATCTTGAGAGGCACCCTGGCCTATAGACAAATAGATTTGTCAGAAATAGCTTGTTTTCTGTATAATATTCCACTAACTTGGAGTAATACTCGGTTGGTAGGTTAAGAAAAAGCTTGTACTCTTTTACTCATTAATAGCGATGTATTAAGTAATAACCTGACGCTGTTTGGTTATGATCCATGCTACAGTATAAAAGGGGATTTATTTATGCCATGGTTTGCCGTTATCTTATACTCTGCATAACGTGGTCTCACTTACATATATGGTTAGGATCACGGATTTCATGATTATCTGTAGATGAACATCAAATACATTTGTTCCCTGTGACTTCAGGAGAACAATGACAACTGTGGATCAAGTGGATAGTGTTGAGGAAATGAGCGGGTTAACCGAGCGAGTGGCTAAGATATCGAGGCAAATTGCCATTTATGAGACAAAACCAACATGGCCCGTAAGGCCAATAAGCCAGACCAAAACAACAAGAATGCAAGGTAGCAGGAAATGCTAACACACAAAGAAAAGTGGGAAGGTACACCACAATGGCAATGTACTGTAAAGGGCGTGAATTACAATAAGGTGCCACATGCCAGGAGTGTAGAATCCTACAGGTGCTAAATCAATGAACTCACACCTGTTGTAAGTGTGGAAGTCTGAGACACTTCCAAGAGTAAGTATCCAAAGTGAAGTTTCAGAAAACGTGAGAACAAAAAGATCACATCTTTCCGAATGCCAGGCTGATGAACAAGAGAAGTTGTATAACACTTCCAAGGGACAATCAGACCAACAACAGCCGGAACAAGAGGCAAAATACTCGCAAAGCTTACTCTGCAGGGCACGGGGATAAGAAATATTACGACGGGTCCAAGCCGTTGTGTCCTAAATGCAACTATCATCATGATGGCCCATGTCCTCCCAAATGCCACAGGTACAACATAGTGGGCCATCTGTCCGTAACTATAAAGACCTACAAATGAACAAATACTCTAACCCACCAAAGAGGCACGAGGACAAGTCAAAAGGCTAATTGTTATGAATGTGGGAATCAAGGGCACTTCAAGAGGAGAATGCCAGAGCGAAAGAACCAAAGTCTTAAAAACGAAATTGCGTACAAGAGCACATGGAGTGGTGCATACTTAAGAGAGAGGAAACCGATCAGAAACCCTAACAACATTAAAGATGAGATCAAAGCTTACAAGAGAAGTTGTCCTGCTTGCCTAATAAATTCTAAGTTTTTTTTTGGAAAAAACTTAATTTCCTTAGAATTAACCACCCTAGGAATTCTCGTTGTAATTTCCCTTAATTTCAATTGTACGAATGATTTCAAATTTATCCTATCATATTATCGTATTATGAAAATTTTCGTCAATATTAAATTAGTTCCTTATATAGCTCTTACCAAACTACTCTCACGATATACATGAAATTATTAGTGCAATTTTAACAAAATGAGCAATGCCATCGTTAGACCTCAATTATACATTGCCTGATCAACTATGTATAGATTCAGGAAGGTACCATGCCGAGCTGTATAAGTCACGCTAAAAACCCTTAAGAAAACAATTTTTCTACTTATATCATGTTTTGTGTGCGTATTCATAGAACGCGTTTACTTTTGGAAATTGAATTAGTAACCCTATCAACTAAACAGACCTTCACTCTGTCTTACTATAAAGTTGGCATCATCTTATACCAAATCCTAAGCCGATAAGCCTAGACACATCACTAGTCGCCCTAAGACAATTTCGCTATCAAATTTGCTCGCCATTAGAGAATTTACTAAATCACCCATTCGAAATCAACTTAATGCCTGTAGAACTTGGTAGTTTCGATGCCATAATCAGTATGGATTGGTTGGTGAAATACCAAGCGATCATTGTGTGTGCCGAGAAGATTATTCGCATCCCCTGGAGAAGAAGTGACTTGAGAACGTACCAATAGTTCAAGACTTTCCCGAAGTATTTCCTGAGGACTTGCCGGGTCTTCCTCCGACTCGACAAGTGGAGTTTCAAATTGATTTGGTACCTGGTGCTGCACCTGTAGCACGGGCACCTTATCGATTGGCGCCTTCCGAGATGAAAGACGGATCATTCTGGATGTGCATTGACTATCGGGAATTAAACAAACTGACAGTAAAGAACCGTTATCCACTCCCCAGAATCGATGATTTATTTAATCAGCTTCAAGGGTCGAGTGTCTACTCGAAGATCGACCTAAGGTCAG
>BQNB010094551.1:0-26088 GCA_026074375.1 Tanacetum coccineum
TTTAACTGTTCAATCGGTTAATTGGATCGAATTTAGGGTTCTCAACATTACAATCGGGTTATTGGATCAAATTTTGGGGGGTTTTAACTATGAAATTTGGATTTAATGGTGATTGTTGATCTTCAAGTGTTTAATCATGGTATTTTTGATAATTTATTTTTTTATTGTTTTAATTTATATTTTTTATGTGTTTTGATAATTTATATTCCATAGTGACCCGTCGGCAAATATATGGTTTGAACATATAATTAATTATTTAAATGATTCTTCCGTATAATTAATATTGAAGTTGATGATATAGTATGAAGTCTATTTGCCATTGTTGTTCCTTGTTCATACCTTTAGCAGTATATAACATATTTGTTTTGTTTCAAAACCGGGGAATTTAGGCATAGGTAGTCTACTGTAGGGAATTTGTATCAGCTTATGCATGTTCATAGAGTTGAACTCTTTACTTGACAGGCAGCTACCAGAAGCTGTTTTTATGCGGGTTTCGCTGCTCAAAGGAACTTTGCTGAGGTAATTCCTTATTCATCACGCTTGTTTTCAAATGCCATTAATAAAATGAAGAAGAAAAAAAAGGATAATTTCATTTGCGTCTCCATATAGGTATGACTATTTTGTGTGATGATTAACTTGAAAGATTTATAGATGATCATGTAATAGCGAGAAGGAGAAGCACAGGAATGGTTAGCAAATCAATTGGAATAATGTCACGGTGATAGCATTAGCTAATGCTATTACAATCTTCAACACCTTTGGCTCTTGCTTCGTTTGTGCAGTGACTTGGATCACATGTTCTGACAATCTCCAGCAAGCGAAGTAAGTCATTTGATGTGTAACTTTAAAACATACAACAGCTTTACCTTTATATTTATAGCATATATATATAACTTCAAAAATAGTAAGATCTGCTTCCAAACCACCGTAAGCCCACCTGATATAAAGGTTGAAGTTTCAACTCATTTACTTATGGATGGGCTAATTAGCATTGCTTTGTGAGTCTCAAATGGGTCGAAAGTTTTTATAGCAAAAGGGGGAATATGTCAAACGGGTTGAAAGTTGCCTTAATGCATTTATCGAATTTCAGTTTGTATAACAATTGTAGTAATATGCACAATTAAGTGTTTGGTATTTAACTGAACCTGATCCCGACCATTTTGAACTGTGCTATATTGACAAGTTACAGTACAACCTAAACCTATCTGACCTGTTATGCATCCTGCCCATTTTGTCAACTGAGTTGCAATTTTTTTCTTATTTGTCCCTCCCAGGTAGAAAATAAAGTACTCTCACCTGAAGCTAAAGAAGCTGCTGCTACCATCGAGCAACGTCTAGAGCTTGGGTCAAAGCTCTCCGACATTGTCAAAACCAAAATGGCTGCACATGCTTTACTCGACTTGTACAAAAACCAAGGCTACATCCTAACTCCGCATAATGGCAAAGTTTGTGTAAGCAAACTCCAACCTCTATTTTCATCATCTTTACTTGTTATTTCATATTTGGGTTGTCATGAAAAGAAACCTATATACTTTCACCAAAAATGCGGTTTAGTTCTTAAGCAATTTTTGTAGTTGATTCGGTTACAAAAGAAATAAACTATAGGGGACATAATTGGTAACAAAGGACTTAAACGGGTTTTTCGGTGAAAGTATGTACAATTTTTTTCCCTTCTACAATAACCCTCTATTTTTAGTAATATTTTAAATATTAATAAATTAAACAGGTGATATTGAAAGATGTATGTACACCACAAGACATGCTCAAGTCGATGTTCCACGTGAGTTACCTCTACTGGTTGGAGAAAAACGTTGGGCTAACTTTTATAGGCGTATCTGACGATTGTGAGCCTGGGGGAATGCTGCAAATATCATTAGAATATGTAGAAAGGGAATTTAATCATCCTAAACGTGACAGGAGCTCGCAGGTTGGGTAATTGACAGTCTTATAGCTAGGCCTAAACCTCATAGAATTCGACCCGACTACTGATAAAAATTTCCCATAGCATATATAAAATTAGGTGTAGAGAAAACTTGGAATGAATGCAGATTACAGGAATAGTGGATTTTGGAATGAAAAGTTGGATTACAAACTGATCAAGAATTGTACATGCTAGCCTTAGAATGATTGTTGTTGATTTGGATGCTTCTTTTTCGATTCTACAATCTTTCATGTTTGGCTATATAACAACCCACAATTTTCCTCTATGTAATTATCCATCTATTAAATTAGATGCAATTTTCCCCAGTGTAATTTCCATCTATTAAATTAGATGCAAACATTTTTATGGGAATATTTTTTTTGCTTTATTCCATTCATTATGTGACGTAACTTACATTTCCAATGTAAACGAGCTCACGCAACTACCAATGCCAATTCCATCAACGTTTATATCAAGTAAAGGTTATAATATGTCAAGCAATATGTTTAATTATCCATATTTACTGCATACGTTATATATTTAACGTACTATTTATAACGTTATTATAAAATGAACTTTATACGTTAACGTTTATTTCAGACCTGACTAACATGTAAAATTTTCCATACAATCCAAATGTTCAGGCTATTAAGCATGTGTACAAGTTTCAAGAATAATATTTGAATATAATTCCTTCCTCAACCCTAGTACACCTCTTTTAAGCTTATGGTACAACCCGATTAAGCATACTATTCAAATAAGCTCCATTTCCCTCCAAATTCTATAGGTTTTTTGTACACCTCTAAGTCAAGTGAAAACATCGATGCACAACATTTGAACTATAGTTACCCTCCAATCTTACCCCTACTCGTTCCTAAATTCCAAACTTGAAAAAAAAAAAATAAAAAAAAAACCTGAAACCCTGAACAACCGATACACTTAAACTAGTCGAACCAAGCCAAGACCAAGCAAGCACCCTCCACCATGATCCACCACCTTGTCCTCATCACCCTAGCACCTTGGTCACCACCTTGTCACCTTGCACTCCAAGTAAAGCACCTTGTCACCACCCATTCTACACCAGGCCTGCACCTCCCTCCTTGTCACCACCTTGTAACCGAACCCCTTCCACCTCTTAACACCTCTCTAAGCTAGGTTCCTAGCTTCCCTTAGTCACACCTTGCTAAACTTGGCCACCACTCTTTCCCTTATCTTATATATATATGCACCAAGGCAATCGAACCACCTCCATCACCTCCTTGGTGATTTGAACCATCACCATAACCCCACACCTCTCCAAGCTACATGCTAGCCTCTAATAGTCATCCTAGCTACCCTTGGCCACCACTCCACTCTATTCAACTTGGACACCACTCCTTCGAGCCCTATATATAGCTGAACACACGCACCCTTTCACAACACATAAAATTTTCAAAAGTTTTCACTTGTTCTTGATCTAGTTCGAGCCAAGGAAGGAAGGGAAAGGGTTTAAGCCAAGAAAGAAGCCAAGGATTAAGAAAGATAGGTTCTTGATTCATGTCCAAGTTTTCTGGTTGTATTTCACCATTTTTGACCCATTTTCAAGTTCTAGTAAGTCTTCATCTTGTTCAATAAACTCTTGACATGTTTTATATCTTTTATAAGCCTTGTTCTAGCCATTTGTACAAGCTAAACCATTTTAGAAACTCTTAAAACCTATTCGAACCCTAATCGACCCATTTGAAACCCTAATCCATTCGAACCCTTTTCATAAGCTAGCATAAGCTTGCTTTGATCCTAAGAAACTCTTGTGCATCTTTCATGATCACATGGAATGAGCTTTTGAAACCCTAAGCATCACGTTTAGTTTTCCTAAACCAAACGCACCTATTTTGAATAATCGAGCTAATAAGCTCATTTCATAAGCTTTAAGCTTGTTAAACCAGCTTATTTTTAGCTTATTATGATAAGCTAAAGGTTGCCAAACGAAATCGGATTTCAATAATACCAAATTTATGATTTTCGGACTTAAAATGCAAATCATTTCATGCAAGGTGGTACATATTGTAAATTCTTAAAACTTATAAACTAAAAGGGCCAAAAATGTAATTATCCTAAAGTTAAAACCACAAGGGACTGTTTTGCCTTATTTCAAAGTTAAGGGTTTAATTGTTTTAAAGACATAAAGTGAAGGGTTCAAATTTATAAATTAATATATACCAAGGGTATATATTGTCATTCTTGAATTCTTAAAGGTATAAAATGTAATATTTTTATTATAAAAATATATATTTAAACTTTATAAGACTCGATTTTATTAAAACTTGACACATTTATTGTTTCATTCATCGATCGAAACATTATAAATCAATTATGTTATATATTTAACATAATTTATCATCCACTAGCTTTTGAAGAAACTTAAAATCTTATCATTTAAACTATAACGTATTACGTTACTAGGGAGTTTCATGTTAGGAGTTTTCATTTGGGTTGACGTTTTGATGAGTTGCTGGATTTACGATTTAAAGTGTCCTAGCTCCTCAAACGTTTACTACATGACTTCTGGATTATGATAGCCCGAACAGTGATACGATGTTTTCACGAACTAATCATTTACGCTAAACTTCATGAAATAAAGTTTGAAATAACAACAATCAAACTAAGACTTGACATATTACCCCAGGTTGCGTGACGAGGTTGTTTACTTCAATTTAAATTAAATTTCAAATGAATCAACTACCTTATCAAGGTGAGTTCATAGTCCCACCTTTACATGTTTTCCAAACTCCGTGGGGAGATACATGCTATAAACCATGAATACAAGTATTTTCCAGCTGTATACTACCCTGATGTATTATTGCCTAAGTACCACTATTTTTCATAAGGTCCCACTATCATGAACTGTTAATTACTTTGTGAAGTAAGCGCGAATGCCGTGAATAGATCTATTGGGATTCAACTTCCCCGTCCAGGTTCTGGTCCCTACATGGCCAACGGACGCATTTCATTTGATGAACTCTGGGTGTTTGGCAAAGCACCCGCTGGGGCAACAACTTGTGATTAACATATACTTAAGGCTTCGGCATCATGAGCTTAGTGCAATAATATTGTTTTCTATGATAATTGTATTCATTGCAATTATACCACTTTCTTTGACGTGTATTCAACTATTACATTTTAAACCTATGGATTTCACTCAACCTTTGTGTTGACCTTTTTAGCATGTTTATCTCAGGTAACTAAGCGAACCTATGGCACGGAGTGGCATGGACTTGAAGATGTCCAAACTGTTATCATTCAACTTTTATGTTTTCAATGTGTAAAACTCTGATATATTATAGAATGATAACTAAATTTTCTAAAACGTCTCTTTATGAGTCGTTTTCTATGATTATGTCTGTTGGTTCATGAAGTAATACCCCCAATATTAGCTTCCACTGCTATGTCAAATAACGGGGTGTTACAGATTGGTATCAGAGCTGCCAAGGTTATAGAGAACAAGGTTAAAACCTAAACTATAACTATTTTCCATCTAAGAAAGTCATCCGTGCCACTACATTTCTTAAATAGTATGTAAAGATATATAACTATTATATAAATAACTTATGTTATTTTACATTGGGTTGTTATAGAATTATGTCTACATCCACCCACCCTATTATCGTCCTATCTGATTTTGATGTTGATGATGCTTTTTCCTCTACAACTACTCCTGACTATACCCCGGCTTCACCGGACTATTCCCTAGCCTCACCGGGAAACATCCCTTCTGACTCTTCAGAGAATTTATCTAAGGATCTTTTAGCCTCACTAACCATCTCACCTTTCCACGATGATCCGTATATGAAGGTCATGCAAGCATATAATGCTACTAGTAATGAATTACCTATTCCACTACCTCAAGCTCCTATTGCTCCACCAACTATTTTGCCTCCATCTCCAGTGTTACCACCATCACAACTATTTGATCTATGAGATTCTTCTCACCGAGAGATTTTCCCACCTCATAAATGAGCTGTTTTCCTTATCACCTCCTCTACTATTCTTCTGCCCCGCCTCATGTAATCGAGATTGGAGAGAGTTCTCATAAGACGCATCTAGAGCGCCATGAGGAATAGATCGAGAATATTTTGAATCACTTAGATGAGCTCCTCTTGAGCACATTGAACACATGGAAGATAAGATAGAAGTCTTGGACTGGTCGAGTACTCAACAGCGAGATTTGACCAATAAAACCGAACTTCGGGGAGAAGCCATACCTAGATTCTGGTATTTCAGAGAGGGGGGGGGGGCAAATAAGGCATGACGATGAGATTATTCTTGCTCACGTCAGGATTTCTACTCTAGAGATGATCATCGTGGATATCCAGGTTCGCCACCGGTCAGATAAAAAGAGTCTTCTGGATACGATCCATAAGCTCAAGAACCACAAGGGAGGACCACCAGACTACTAGACTAAATCCTTGTCATTTACAGCTTTTGTTTAGAATCCAACCACGGGATGTGTGGCATAAATAATGACACTTGTCAAATTTTGGTTATATAGACAAGTTGTTTATGACATAAGTAAGTTGTGATTCCATTATACCTCGATGTTTCATGATACCGATTTATGTATGTTGTGGTTGTCTATCCTATACCTTGTGTTAAGGTTATTGATGTATCATATCTTTATGTATCCGGGATTACTATGGTTCTCTTACCATCAAGTTTTCTTGAACCTTTGTGCCCAAGTATCATGGATATGATTAATAATCAAGACATTGAGCATATGATTCCACCTACACCACCACCAGACTATCCCTTTGATAAGTCTATCTTCGCAGAGTTAGATAACTCATTATGGATCATGCAGCGACCACTGAAAATTGAACCAGTCCCCGAGAAACCTAATGAGTTAGATGCTTGTTAGAGTGTCTATCTCTGGAAGTCTTAGATTCTAAAATTTTCCGTTATATCCAACAATGTAATATCAAAGGATGTGTATTTCTTTGTTAGAACTTGTACCAAATAAGTATCTATGTCAAATGATATCAATATCACTATGTATGAAAATTTTGATGTATTAATACAAAGAATTGTGATATGACTCTATCATAGTATGATTATTCTTATTATTGTGGTTCTAGCAAATGTTGATAGAAATGGATCCCAAAGGACATCAACACCTCACACCAGCCATGAACTCAGCCCCATCAGGAAACTAGTTTGTTGATGGGTGTTTCTGTAGCTCTGGAAGCACAAGCTGCTTCCATGGCAAATACTGATAATACCAATAGGAACACCAGACAAAGAGAAACTCCTGTAGCAAGAAAATATAGCTACAAAGAGTTTATGAGCTGCCAACCTTTCAATTTCAAAGGTACGAAAGGCGATGTTGGCTCACCGCTGTTTGAACGAATAAATCGTTTGGTTTCCATGTTGTATTCCTAAGCACAGTTGTGCATCTTTGCAGGGTCATTCTCGTCGCTAAAGACTCAAGACACATTGAGAGCATGGGATAATATGATCTATGCGCTTTGTACATGTTCGCTTTGTGAAAACTCAAACCGAATCGCATGACCACCTATTTCTTTAATGTCCTTTTTCTCAACAGTTTAGAATCAAGTTTAAGGAGTTGCTGATCTCGCAAGTTCTAACACGGCTAATATGATATCATTGATGATATCATTCCATTTGCAGCAAGAAAGACTTCTAAAAGTGTTATTGCTAAATTGGTGGTGGCGGCTACTTCCTATTTCATATGGCAAGAGAGAAATGGTCGGCTGTTCAAGAATATGAAAAGAACGGTTAATCAGGTGGTTGAGTGTATTATGAACACGGTGCGGCTTAAATTGATGTCATGTCGTTTGAAGAAGTCGCGTAGTGCTTGTGATATTGTGAAGGCTTGGAAGCTGTCTGAAGGATTTTATTTCCTATAAAAGTGTTTTCTTTAAGTTTTTTGCTTATTACGAGTAATGGTTTTTCCTATTGGAGTCAAGGTATTGTAATAGGGCTGTTTCCGTATGGTATGTCATACGGTTAGTGGAAGTTCAAGCTATTGCTTGAGGTTAATGTGACATGTCAGTCACATTCCAGTGTTCTTAATAGTTTTTGGGTGTTTAATATATTTTACCAGGGTACTCATTCCCCTTTATCCAAAAAAAAGGACTGCAAAGTGAAATTTGCTACTGGTACTCTAACTGAAGAATCTTTGTCCTGGTGGAATTCATTCGCCCAGCCTATTGGAATAGAGGAAGCCTACAAAATTACTTGGTCTGAATTTAAAAAGCTCTTAATAAAGAAGTATTGTCCCCGAACTGAGATCAAGAAAATGGAAGATGAATTTTACAATCTGACTGTAAAAGGGAATGATCTCAAGACTTACGTTAGAAGATCTAGAATTCGCAGTTTTTATGCCCAACATGGTGCCAAATTCTGAGTAACTCTGGAAGTCATTCATCGGGATTAACCAGAATATTGAAGGAAATTTACTACTTCAAAGCCTCAAACTTTGGAGGAAGCCATTACCATAACCTAAAGGTTAATGGATCAAGTAATAAAGCATAATTTTGTGCAAGGAACTAATGATCACAAACGAAAGTTTGATGATAGAAGAACCTTCACCAACAACAACTACCAAAACAACCGTAACAACAACAATAACAACCGCAACAATGATCACCACCAACAACAGAATAAAAGGCAAGAAACTGTCAGGGCTTATGCTGCCACCCCAACTGAAAATAATAGGTATGCTGGAAGCCTTCCCATGTGTAAAAGATGCGCCCTGCATCACACAGGACCTTGCACTGTCAAGTGTCAGACTTGCAACAAGGTGGGTCATCAGACCAGGAACTGTAAGAACAAAGGGCCAGCCACTGGAAGTAACCTGCAACCAGTAACAGTAACTTGTCATGCATGTGGAGAGAAAGGGCATTACAGAAATCAGTGCCCAAAGGCAAACAACAGTGCCTACGGAAAAGCATACTTGCTGAGGGACAAGAATGCTCACCAAGATCCGAACTTATTCACGGGTATGTTCCTTTTAAACCAACATCTAGCTAGAGTATTATTTGATTCAGGAGCCGATAAAAGTTTTGTATCCATATCTCTTGCTTCTATGCTTAATATCCCACCAATTACACTAGATACCACCTATGACATTGAAATGGCCGATGGAAACCTAGTAGGCACTAATACCGTTATCCAGGGTTGCACTCTGATCCTGTTAAACCAACCTTTCAAAGTTGATCTCATGCCGATTAAACTCGGTAGTTTCGACGTCGTCATTGGTATGGATTGGTTATCCAAGTATCATGCTAGAATTATATGTGACAAGAAAGTCGTCCACATCTCCATCAACGGTGAAACTTTGATCATTCAAGGTGATCAAAGTAAAACCCGACTAAGCCTCATATCCTGTATTAAAACCGAAAGATATATATCCAGGGGATATCAAGTTTTCATAGCCCAATTAATGGAGAAGAAGTCAGACAAAAAACGACTAGAAGATATACCAGTAGTCAGAGAATTTTTAGAAGTTTTTCCTGAAGACCTACTCGGCCTTCCTCCGGTTCGTCAAGTAGAATTCTAAATAGATTTAATTCCAGGAGCGGCACCAGTAGCCCGAGCACCTTACAGATTAGCTCCTTCAGAAATGCAGGAACTATCTAACCAACTACAAGAATTAGCAGACTGAGGTTTTATTCGACCAAGTACTTTGCCTTTGGGAGCTCCTGTCTTATTTGTTAAAAAGAAAGACAGATCTTTTAGAATGTGTATCGATTACCAGGAGCTGAATAAAGTCACCGTAAAGAATCGTTTCCCATTACCCAGGATCGATGATTTATTCGACCAGCTTTAAGGTTCGAGTGTTTACTCAAAAATTGACTTAAGATCAGGCTATCACCAACTGAGAGTTCAGGATGAAGATATTCCCAAGACTGCTTTCAGAACACGATACGGACACTATGAATTCCATGTAATGCCGTTTGGTTTAACCAACGCGCCTGCTGTGTTTCAAGGACCGCTGAACTCGTAGGTGTAAACCATACTTGGATAAATTTGTGATAGTGTTCATCGATGATATTCTTATCTACTCCCGTAACAAAGAAGAACATGCAGATCACCTGAGAATAATCTTGGAATTATTAAAAAAGGAGAGATTATATGCCAAGTTCTCTAAATGTGATTTCTGGATCAGTATCGTGCAATTTCTCAGGCACGTGATTGGCAGTCAAGGAATTCACGTTGACCCCGCCAAGAAGAAGTTAAGAATTAGGCATCTCCTACCACACCTACAGAAGTACGCTAATTCTTAGGACTCGCCGGCTACTATCAGAGATTTATCAAAGATTTTTCAAAGATTGCAAAGTCTTTGACTGAATTAACCCATAAAAACAAGAAGTATATCTGGGGAGAAAACCAAGAGTCAGCTTTCCAGCTGTTAAAACAAAAGTTATGTGATGCCCTAATCTTAGCATTACCAGAAGGAAATGACGATTTTGTTGTTTACTGTGATGCGTCCCATCAAGGTCTATGAGTAATATTAATGCAAAGAGAAAACGTTATTGCATATGCATCCCGATAACTCAAGACTCATGAAAAGAACTACACCATACATGACCTTGAATTAGGAGCAGTAGTGTTTGCTCTTAAAATTTGGAGACACTATCTGTATGGCACAAAGTGTACTGTGTTCACTGATCATAAAAGTCTTCAACATATCCTTGATCAGAAAGAGTTGAACATGAGACAACGTCGTTGGTTAGAATTGCTAGCAGATTATGATTGTAAGATTCGCTACCATCTTGGAAAGGCTAATGTTGTAGCAGATTCCTTAAGCCAGAAGGAACGAATCAAACCACTCTGAGTTAGAGCATTAGTTATGACCCTTAACCCAAAATTACCATTACAAATCCTTGAAGCCCAAACTAAGGCAATCAAAGAAGAGAACATCAAAGCTGAGAACCTACAAGGAATGGAAAAAACATTTGAAATACGTCCTGATGGAACCTGATGTATCAAGAATCGAAGTTGGTTACCATTCTTTGGTAATTTGAGGGACTTAATCATGTATGAATCCTATAAATCAAAGTATTCCATCCACCCAGGTTCTGACAAGATGTATCAGGATCTAAAGAAACTCTATTGGTGGCCTAACATATAGACGAACATCGCTGAATATGTTGGCAAGTGTTTAACATGCTCTAGAGTTAAAGCAGAATGTCAGAAGCCATCCGGCTTGCTGATATAACCAGAGATTCCTACATGGAAATAGGAAAGAATAACGATGGACTTTGTTACAAAACTACCCAAAACATCAAACAAACATGACAAAATTTAGGTCATTGTAGACCGCCTTACCAAATTAGTATGGAAACCCTTACAAGGTTGTATATAAAGTAAATAGTTTCATGGCATAGAGTGCCGATATCCATCATATCGGATCATGATAGTCATTTCACATCTAGATTCTGGCAGTCAATGCATAGTGCTTTGGGTACTCAATTAGACATGAGTATGGCATATCATCCCAAGACAGATGGACAAAGTGAAAGAACCATCCAAAAACTCGAAGATATGCTTCGAGCCTATGTTATAGAATTTGGAAAAGGATAGGAGAGACACTTACCATTAGTAGAATTTTCCTACAATAACAGTTACCATGCCAGTATTAAGGCAGCACCATTCGAGGCACTTTATGGTCGAAAGTGCCGATAACCTGTCTACTGGGACGATGTTGGAGATGTTCAAGTCACGAGACCAGAGATAATCCAAGAAACCATTGAAAAGATAGTGCAAATTCAACAACGCTTGCAAGCTGCAAGAGATCGGCAAAGGAGTTACGCCAATGTAAGGCGAAAGCCTTTCGAATTCCAAGTTAGAGATCGTGTTATGTTAAAAGTGTCACCTCGGAAAGGTGTCATCCGATTCGGAAAGAGAGGAAAGCTTAACCCCTGGTACATTGGACCATTTAAGATCCTTATAAGGGTCGGCCCAATGGAATACACACTTGAGCTTCCTGAAGGACTCAGTAATGTCTACAGTACCTTCAACATTTCTAATTTAAAGAAATGCCTATCTGACGAATCCCTTGTCATTCCAATGAAAGAGCTTCGGCTCGATGACAGACTCAATTTTGTGGAAGAACTAGTTGAAATTATAGACCGTGAAGTCAAGCAATTGAAACAAAGTCGTATCCCTATAGTCAAAGTAAGATGGAACTCTAAAAGAGGACTAGAATTTATGTGGGAACGCGAATATCAAATTCATGACAAGTATCCACATCCGTTTTTAAACATCACTCCATCATCCAACTAAATCTCGGGACGAGATTTCTTTTATGGTTGGGAGACTATAACAACCCACAATTTTCCTCTATATAATTATCCATCTATTAAATTAGATGTAATTTTCCTCAGTGTAATTTCCATCTATTAAATTAGATGCAACCATTTTCATGGGAATATTTTTTTGCTTTATTCCATTCATTATGTGACGTAACTTACATTTCCAAAGTAAACGAGCTCATGCAACTACCAATGCTAATTCCATCAATGTTTTTTGGGTTCAAAAGACTTCATAGACTTTCTACTGCTCAGGTATACATTAGTGATGTCTTGTTAACTTAGTACTGTCTAGTAGTTCTAATGAAAATTATACTAAGTAGTTAGTACTGGTAGTATAATGTTACTACTGCTAGTTACTACTGTTAGTACAAAAGTTACCACTGTTAGTGTAACTTAGTGCTGTTAGTATAACTTAGTACTGCTAGAGTAAAGTTACAACTGTTAACATAAAGTTAGTATTGCTGGTACTTACTACTGCTTGTACTCAGTTAGTGCTGCTGGTTATGAAGATACAACTGTTGAGTGATTACAACTGCTGAATGGATTATGCTGACATAGACAAGATCAAAGACATATCAGAGAAGAGATAAAGATTGAGTGGAGAACAATAATACTTACGAAAATAAGTATTAGATATTTGTAAAGATGGAATGTATAACTTATTTGTTTAGAAGATTACATTTTGTTTATAGAAAAGATCATGATAAGTTAGGAATGTATTATAAACCTAGTAGGACTCCTTGGTGTATAAAAGGAGGTCCTAGGGTATAGAATTATGGGCATAAAAAAAACTTGTAGAATTGTCATAGCTTCAAGGTTGTAAACCTTAACACTGTCAAAGAGTGTTCGTATTAATATATTGAAGCTTATTGTTTTGATTATATTTTCTTTTTGTTAATCATACTTTATTCTCATTCTTCTTAGTGATATAAACTAGATTCCGCATAGTTTATATCATTCAACTCAAAGTTTCTTTCTTAGTACCTTTGGATTTATCCAAGGATACTAAACCTTATATCAAGCTAGGGAGTTAATGATCAATTCATTGGGATCAACAAGTGGTATCAGAGCTCGTTGTGAAGCTTTGAATAAGAAGAAACATCCAACACATACAAATTCTAATTCTCAAAGATGGAGGCAGGAACAACAACTACCAATCTGATAGCAAAACTACCTATCCTCAATCGAGCAGAATATGATCTCTGGCATATGAGGATAGAACAATACATTATTATGACTGATTACTCCCTTTGGGAAGTAATTAAGAATGGTAACAAAGTATTGAAAAGAACTGTTGGAATAGTTGAGCAGATCTATGAACCAACTTCAGCAGAAGAAAAGCTAGACAGGAAGAATGATATGAAAGCAAAAGGAACTATGCTGATGGCACTTCCAAACAAGGATCAACTCAAGTTTCATTCATACCAAGATGCAAAATTACTTATGGAAGCAGTAGAGAAGAGGTATGGAGGAAACAAAGAGTCCAAAAAGGTTCATAAGACATTTCTTAAATAACAGTATAAGAATTTTACAGCATCAAGTATAAAAACTTTGGATCAAACTTTTGATAGACTACAAAAACTTATTGGCCAACTTGAGATTCAAGGTGAAGTAATTGGGCAAGAGGACATAAATCTGAAACTGTCGAGAAGTCTTCCATCTGAATGGAAGAGTCATGCTTTAATCTAGAGAAACAAAGCAGAAATAAAGACCATTAGTTTGGATGACTTGTACAACATCCTAAAGATCTATGAACCTGAACTTACTGGATCATCAAGTACAAGTTAAAATCCAAAAAATGTGGCTTTTGTGTCCTCCAACAGTATAAGCAGCACAACTAAAACTGATAATACTGCCAATGGAGTTAATGCTGCTCATACTCAAGTTAATACTGTTAACACTACATTAGTAGATAACCTAAGTGATGCTGTTATATGTGCTTTTCTTGCAAGTCAGCCAAACTCTTCTCAACTTGCCAAAGAGGATTTAGAACAAATTGATCCTAATGATCTTGAAGAGATAGATTTACATTGGGAGATGGCCATGTTAACAATCAGAGCTAGAAGGTTCATGAAGAGAACAGGCAGGAACTTGGACATGAATGGATAAAGAATTGGATTTGATAGATCAAAGGTAGAATGTTTCAATTGTCATAAACATGGTCACTTTCCAAGAGAGTGCAGAGCTCCAAAGAATCAAGAATACAGAGGAAGAGAGTATGGAAGAAAAACTGTGCCAGTGGAAACTACCACTGAAAATGCATTGATAACGCAAAATGGCATTAGTGGGCCGGAGTGGGAGAGAACAGAAGGATGGTAGTGATCAGAGCGGGAGGGGGGGGGGGCAGATGAGCAACAACCAACACACTTTGCATTGATGGCATTATATCTTCAGGAATTCTTCTAGTTCAGATTTCTAGAGTAGAATCATAGTTTTTAAAAAAAATCATGTAGTAAAAGCGAGGACGCGAGGGTGCTATTCGTTATACACGCGAGGCAATATGATGCGAGAGAGTGAGCGAGTCTAATTAAAAAAACAATATTAGTTTAACATTAGATTCTTACAAAGCAGGTTTACAATCTGTAGAAGAAAGACTAGTTCAATATAAAAAAAATGGGACTGTTCTTGAAGAGAAAATTAATGTTTTAAATCTTGAGGTCAAACTAAGAGATAATGCCTTAGTTGAAAACCAAAAGAAATTAGAAAAAGCTGAATCAGAGAGAGATGAGTTAAAACTTACATTAGAAAAGTTTCAAAGTTCATCCAAATCATTAAACAACTTCTTGGATAGTCGAGTAAGTGGTAAGTCTAGAACATGGCTAGGATATAGTAAAGTTTCCCCTGAAGTAGAAAGATTTGTTAATGAATATAACATGTTAAAGATTTAGGAGAATAATAAGTCCAAGTCAGATAAGGGATATCTTGCAGTTTCCCGCCTAACCTTCCTCAGGGACCATTCATGCGCGACCAAAAACCGAGAGCAAATGTTTTTATCGATGGGCGCGGGCCGCGCTGGGGAGGCTTGGGAGTTTATGGATGCTGTTTCTAATGAAGTGAATACAGTTGAGTCAAATCTACAAACTGCTGACACAGGTGTAGTTGAAACTAATACTGTTAGGAAAAATAGTTTTGGTCCTCCAATCATCGAGGATTGGAATTCTGATGATGATAAAGAAGTAAAGCTCACACCTAATAAAACTGTTAGACCTAGCATTGAAAAGATAAAGTTTGTTAAGGCTGCTAGGGAAACAGTAGAGAAAAAAGAAACACCTAAACAAAACAAAAAACATCCTAGTGGGAACCAAAGAAATTGGAATAATCTTATGTCCCAAAGACTAGGAAGTGATTTTAAAATAATAAATAAAGCTTGTTATGTTTGTGGTAGTTTTGAGCATCTTCATAAGGTGTGTGATAAGAAGGTAGTAAGACCTGTGTGGAACAACTCAAGTAGGGTGAATCACCTGAATTTTGCCAATAAATTGACTCACCCTCACCCTAAAAGAGGATTTGTTTAACAAGCAGTATTAACCAAGTCTGGCAAAATTAATACTGCTGGTGCAAGTATTAATACTGTTGATAGACAAGTTAATACCGCTGATCTAAAAATAACTGTGAATCATCCTAGACCAATTACAAATGTTTTCAAAAGAGGATATTCACATCACACGAGGTTTTTTAACAGGTATTCAGCAACCAAAAACAATACTTTCAATAAAAAGATTAATACTATTAGTGAAAAAGATAGTAATGCTATGCATAGAGCAGTTGTAAGTGAGAATATGGGAAAAAGGGTCAATATTGTTAAGGCCTCAACATGCTAGATCTGGAAAGCCAAAACTAGCAGTGCATCAACTACTTTTAAGAAATACTCTTACATTGATGCACGAGGCAGCTCCAAGTCAATAATGGCTTGGATTCCCAAAAGAGCCTATCTCTCTTACTTTAAGTGCATGACAACCTACAGCAGAAGGAGTATAAGGAAAACACAGTTATTGACAGTGGCTGTTATAGGCAAATGACAGGAAACAAATGTTATCTTACTGAGTATGAAGATTATGATGGTGGATTTGTTTCTTTTGGAGATGGTAAAGGAAGAATTTTAAGCAAAGGTAAAATTAAAACTAGTGCATTGGATTTTGATAATGTGTACTTTTGTAAAGAGCTTAAGTATAACCTGTTCAGTGTGCCTCAAATGTGTGACAAAAAGAACAATGTTCTTTTCACTGACAATTGACACTTCACACTGCGAGACAAAAGAGTCTTGTCATATCTTCTAACTTTCACTACATGATGAAAAGTCAAGTCCTCTAAGAGTTTCCAAGAAAGGATAACATATACAGTATTGGTAGTTAAGATTTGTGCCTGGGAGAGTTTAACTTGTGCTCTTTCGATGGCCATAAATGAGAATACAATCTAATTTCTTAGAGGGGGGGGGGGGCGTGGGGGATTAGTTAGTTATAATACAAGTGGAATTTTCAAGGATGGGGAAATCTAGTTAGAGGTTTATACCTCAAAGATTTTTTGAAAATATCATATTTTGTTGCTTTGAGCAAAATGAAAGCAACACAAACAAAGCCATTCCTATAAGGCCAAGCTTGTGAACTCAATCAGCAAACCATTACATGTGCTACACATGGACTTATTTGGACCTACTAATGTTAAGAGTTTGGATGAAAAGTCCTATTGCCCTAGTTGTCACTGCGAGGTGACTTGAGCGAGCGGATTTTCTTGTGTAATTTCTGGCCACTAAGAATGGCGACTAGAGTGATTTGTAAAGCGCCTTAGATAACAGGAATATAAAACTCACTGGATTAAAGTAAAAGTTATCAGATGTGACAATGGAGAACTTCAAGCGTTTCAACGAGGCAGGAGTAAGCGATCTTCGTGGTTCATCTCTATATTAAACGGACAAAAGTGGAATTTAGAGTGAGTGCGGAGAAGATCATCCGTTGAGCAGAATGGGTGTTGCTGAGAGAAGCGGGCGGGAGGAGGAGGGTGGGGGACACCAATAGAGGCTGCAAACACACACATTAGTTGACTCATGTTTGCACAACCACCTTTTGGCTGAAGCAGTTAATACTTGGCTTGCTATGTACTAAAATAGGCCTTAGTCATAAGCGCTCATAACAACACCATTATAACCTAGGTGTGCGTGGGAGGTGAGGGGGGGGGGGGGCCTCCCATTGAAGTTACATCATGAAAACCTTTGATGGGTGTGGCATGGATTACCATCTTAAATACTCAGTATCAACGTTAGGCAAATTTAATGAAAAGGTTTATGAGAGGATTATTTTGTTAGTATACTGTAACTATTAAAGGGGCAATGATGGTATTTAAACAAAAAGGACCGAATTTGTTGAAGAGACCTTAAACATTATATTTCTTGAAAGCACACTAATGTAAAGGAAACAGGACCAGACCTGAGCTTTTGATATTGACTCTTTGACAATATCTATGAACTATGTGCCAGTTGTTGCAAGCAATCAAACTAATGATATTGCAGGAACAAAAGATAACATTATTGCAATCCAATTGAGAGACATTCATATCATCACCTCCCTCGACAAAGTACACATTTTACCTCCTCTGCATAACTGTTCCATTAATCTATCAAGGTCCTAAGGATAGTGTTGATGATGCTGGAATAAAGCCTGCTGAAGTGGATGAAGGAGGAGCTTTTGGTAATAATGGTGAGCAGAATGCACAAGATATAAGTGAGTCAGAAAGGACAATTCAAAAGGAAAAGCAGACTGAAGACACTAATAGTACTAACACAGTTAATACTGCTGGACCATCATTTGATTATGATGATTCATCACCACCAATTAATACTGCTGGACCTTTAGTTAGTACTGCTAATGCATTTGAGGAGCAACTTTTTTTAACAATTTTCTCCTTTCAAAAATGCATTTACCCTTCCACAAGTTCCTAATGTGTCTTCAATGGATAATACTGGAATCTTTGGTAATGTTTATGATGATGAAGATGTGTAAGAAGAAGTTGATATGAACAATGTTGATTCAACTTATACAATTCCTGATGCTGCTCCCACAAAATTTCTTAAAGATCATCCTCAAGATCAAGTAATTGGCAGTTTAGAAACACTTGTGCAGACAAGACATATGTCCAAGATAAATGAAGAAAATGGTTTGATTTCCTCAGTTTAACAGCTTAGGAGAACAAATCAAAAAGACTTTCAAAATTGTCTATTTTCCTATTACTTATCTCAAATAGAACCAAAGAAACCAATTCAAGCCTTAAAAGATCCAAGTTGGGTGGAAGCAATGCAGGATGAGCTTCTACAGTTTAAACTACTAAAAGTTTGGACATTGATTGATTTACCTAAAGATAAGTGGGCAATTGGTACTAAATGGGTGTTTAGAAACAAGAAGGATAAAAGAGGCATAGTGGTAAAGAACAAAGCCAGACTGGTTGCTCAAGGATATACTCAAGAGGAAGACATTGATTATGAAGAAGTTTTTGCACCAGTAGCAAGGATTGAAGCTATAAGATTATTTCTGGCTTATGCTTCCTTCAAAGATTTTGTAGTCTACCAAATGGATGTGAAGAGTGCTTTTCTATATAGAAAGCTATAAGAGGAAGTATATGTCTGTCAACCTCCTGGTTTTGAAGATCCATCCTTTCTAGATAAAGTTTACAAGGTAGAAAAGGCTCTCTATGGACTACATCAGGCCCCAAGAGCATGGTATGAGACATTGTCAACTTATTTGTTGAACAATGGTTTTCATAGGGGTCAAATTGATAAGACATCATTCATTAAAAGACATAAAGATGATATCCTGCTATTACAGGTTTATGTTGATGATATCATCTTTGGGTCAACCAAGAAAGAATTGAGTAATGAGTTTGAAAAGCTTATGCATGATAAGTTCCAAATGAGTTCTATGGGAGAACTTACTTTCCTTTTGGGACTTCAGGTTCAACAAAAGCAAGATGGGATTTTTATTAGCCAGGACAAATATGTGGCTGAGATTTTGAAAAAGTTTGATTTTTCCATAGTAAAGACAGCAAGCACTCCAATGGAGCCTAATAAAGCATTGGTCAAGGATAAGGAAGCTGAAGATGTAGATGCTCATTTATACAGATCAATGATTTGTTCATTGATGTACTTGACAGCTTTTAGGCCTGACATCACATTTACTGCTTGTGTTTGTGCAATATTTCAAGTCACTCCAAAGACTTCAAATCTTAATTCCGTAAAGAGGATCTTTAGATATTTAAAAGGTCAACCTAAACTGGGCCTTTGGTATCCTAAAGATTCCCCATTTGACTTGGAAGCTTATTTTGATAGTGATTATGCTAGAGCTAGCCTTGACAGGAAATCCACAACAAGAGGTTGTCAATTTCTTGGCAAGAGGTTGATATCATGACAATGTAAGAAGCAGACAATAATAGCCAACTTAACAACTGAAGCAAAATATGTTGCTACTATTAACTGCTATGGACAGGTGTTATGGATCCAAAATCAGATGCTTGACTAGGGGTTCAATTTCATGAACACCAAGATCTACATTAACAATGAAAGCACTATTTGTATTGTAAAGAATCCAGTGTTTCATTCTAAAACCAAGCACATTGAAATAAGGCACCATTTTATCAGAGATTCATATGAGAAGAAGTTGATACAAGTAATCAAGATTTACACAGACCAAAATGTTGCAGATCTTCTCATAAAGGCTTTTGATGTTAGCAGGTTTAACTTTCTAAATGCTAGCATTGGATTACTTAATCTCTGAAGTATTGTTTGAGGGGAGGTTTAACAGTTCTTAATTTCTATTCATGGGTTATACATAAATATGGATCCTCATGAATTCTCACATGTCTATCTAGTATTTTCTAGTATGCTTGTGATGAATAGAGGCATGTTGTTGTATGATTATTGAAGACAGAGTTAAAACTGTTAAGGCAAAAGTTAATACTGTTAGACTAATATTTGTACTGCTGAGCCAATAATTAGTACTGGCAGTATAAATTAATGCTATTGTATAAAGAACTACCAAATGGAAGATCACTAAGATATCTTAGTCTAGTGGATCTATTAATCTTGTAGCAGATAAGACTATCCATAAGGAGTTGGGTGACAGAATGGAAAGGGCTGCCACTATTGCTTCTAGCTTTGAAGCAGAGCAGGACAGTGGTAACATAACTTAAGACCCAATCCATGGCAATACTTAATGAGTCAAGTCCTTAGGGAATTGATTCAGGTAGTGGTCCTAGGTGCCAAGAAACCATATTAGGGATGTAGATGCTCTAACTAGGTTTGAGGCTGCATCTAAAAGTCCAATGACCCACCTCTCTTAAGAGGTAATACACTTGGAAGTGGAGAGGATAGTATGAAACTAAAAGAATTGATGGCACCTTGTACAAAATTGTCAGAAAATTGTGAGATTTTGGTAAGCATAAAAGAAAAGAGAGATTTAGTGAGTCAAAAATAGATAGAGAGATGTGTGATAAAAATAGACTGAGTGAATTGGTGAGCAAAAGAAATGAGAGATAATTGTGAGCTGAAAAATAGAAAGAGAGTATATGAGATGCTTATTGGAATAAAATTGAGGTGATTATTGATGCCTTAATGTTAATGCTACTTAGCTTTAATTTAATGCTCCTAAGTTTGAGTTAATGTTAGGCTTACATTACTGCTGCCCGCATCTGTTTATGCTGCTGAGTATAAACTTACTGCTGTTAGGCATAAGTTAATGCTGCCAGGCATAACTTACTATTGTTGGTTTAAGTTAATGCTGTTAGTCTTAACTTAATGCTGGTAGTTTAAGTTAATGCTGTTGAGGGTACTTTACATAAATAGATCATTTGACTCAATTAAAGGTTTTCATCACTTACCATAATCGATTTCATACATTCAAATACTCTCTAAATCTAAACCGAAAATCAATTTCATTGTTACTCATCAACACCATCACAATGTCGACACCCACATTTTCCACAACTCACAATTTAGTCATCTTTTTAGAAAAACCTGCAGAATCTAATGGGTTTGAGCAAATCATTGATTTTCTCAATGCTAATCCTATCAAGTATGCTTTAACGGTGAATCCTATGATATATACTTCATGTATTAAACAGTTTTGGGCTACTGGGAAGGTGAAGAAGGTTAATGGTCTGGATCAAATACAAGCCCTAGTTGATAAGCAGAAGGTAATCCTCACTGAGGACAGTATAAGACGTGATATTCACTTTGATGATGCTGAAGGTATTGACTATTTACCTAATGATACTATTTTTGAAGAATTAGCTAGAATGGGGTATGAAAAACCTTATCAGAGGTTAACATTTTACAAAGCTTACTTCTCACCCCAATGGAAGTTCTTAATTCACACCATTCTTCAATGTATTAGTGCTAAAACTACTGCTTGGAATGAGTTCAGTAGCACTATGGCATCAGCCATTATCTGTTATATTCTGGCTAATATGGTGAAGAACTTAGAAGGAGGGGTTAAATTCTTCATGTTTTCATAATTTCTGCAAGTATTCATGGAAAATCAAGTGAAAGGAATGGATAAACATAAGGAAACTTTTGTTGTCTCTTCTCACACCAAGAAAGTTTTTACAAATATAAGGAGACAAATAGATGGGTTCTTTGGGGATGTTGCACCCTTATTTGATACTATGATGGTGCAAGCTACTAAAGAAGTGGGTGAGGATTTAGACCATCCAACTGATTCCCATTAAACACCCATAATTGATCAACCATCTACATCCTTCAGACCTAAGAAGAAACAAAAGCCCAGGAGAAAATAGAGGAAGGAGACAGAGAGTCCTCAAGATGTGTCTGAAAATGCAGACAATGTACCAACACCATCTAATGATCCACTACCTAGTGGTGAGGATAGTATGCAACAACCTGATTTGATGGCTATATGTACTCAATTGCAACAACAGGTACTTGACTTACAAGAAGCAAAGACTGCTCAGGCAAAGGAGATTGCCACTTTAAAGAAAAGAGTCAAAAAGCATGAAAAGAAGAGAAGGTCAAGACCTGTAGGATTAAGAAGATTATGGAAGATTGGTGCTGCTAGAAGAGTTGAATCCCTTGAGGACAAAGATAGTTTGGGTGATCAGGAGGACTCATCCAAACAGGGGAGGAATATTGAAGACATTGATCAAGATGAGAATGTTACATTGATTGATGAAGCTCAAGAGCAGTTGAATGATGAAGAAATGTTTGGAGTTAATGCTCTTCATGGTGAGGAAGTAACTGTTGAAGATACTGCTGCTAAGGTAATTGCTACTCCAATTAATGCCGCTGAGACAGTTACTGCTGCTGAGGTAGTTACAACTGCTAAGGTGGTTACAACTGTTAGTGTTCCAACAACTACCATTGAGGAGTTGACTTTAGCTCAAACCCTCATTGAAATCAAAGCAGAAAAGCCTAAGACAATCATAGCTATTACAACTAATGCAACTTCTGTTACTACTGCTGCTGTAACAAGAACTAAGGCAAAGGGCATTGTCTTCCATGAGCATGAGCAAACACATAAACCAACACTTTCTTCTATTCAGCCTACAAGCAAAGACAAAGGCAAGGGAATAATGATTGAGCCTAAGAAACCCTTGAAAAGGAAAGATCAAGTTGCTGCTGATGAAGAATACGCTAAGCAATTGGTTGCTGAAATGGAAGCAGAATTAGCAGAAGAAGAGAGAATTAGAAGGGAAAAAGAAGAAGAAGCCAACTTAGCTTTGATTAAGTTATGGGAAAATAAACAAGCTATGATGGAAGCTGATAGATTGTTAGCAGAAAGAATTTAATCAAGAGAAAGAAAAGAGCTTACAATTGAAGAAAAGTCAAAGTTGTTTGTGGAGCTTATGAACAAGAGAAAAAACACTTTGCTGAATTAAGAGCTCAAGAAAAGAGAAACAGGCCACCCACCAAAACTCAGAAGAGGAATCAAATAAGTACCTATCTCATGCATAAGGGAAATTATAAACATTCTCACCTTAAGAATAAAACGTATAAAGAGATTGAGAGATTGTTTGAAATAGAGATGAAGAGGGTAAACTTATTTATTCCTATAGATCAAGATAAGGAAAGCTCAAAGAAAGACAAAACTGAGAGCAAATCTAAAAGAGTTGGTGAGGAGCTGGAATCTGATGTGTCAAAGAAATAGAAGGCAGGTGAGCATGTAGAAATTGAAGAGAATGATGATCCTAAGGAGGAAGAGATGAAAAAGCATATGGAGATAGTCACTGATTAGGATGTAGCAATTGATGCTATACCATTAGCAAGTAAACCTCTAGTGATTGTTGACTACAAGATCATAAAAGAAGGTATCATTGGACATTATCAGTTAATAAGAGAAGATGGAAGCTCAAAGAGATATTCTTCTATGATCAAGATGCTTCAGGGTATTAACAAGGACGATTTACAAACACTCTGGAAGTTATTTATAGTGAAGCATAGTGATACAAGACCAAAAGATGAATATGAGAGGGTGCTATAGGGGGACTTAAAGGTGATGTTTAAACCTGATATAAAGAGTGATGTATGGAGAAGTCTACAGGGATATAAAGTGATTATGTGGAAATTGTTCGATTCCTGTGGAGTGCATTATGTAAGGTTTTCATCAGCTATGCACATCTTTATGTTAGTTGAAAAGAGATATCCCCTCACACCAATAACAGTCACCAATATGCTTAACAAAAAGCTTTATGCTGATTACTAGAATGAAATGTACTATCAACTGCTCAAGCTTATAGTGAAGCAAGAAAAAGGTCAATGATGTGTTTGAATGAATCCCCCTGATGCTTATGATGATGATGAATTTTGATGAAGAAAGTTGAAGATTCAAGGATGAACATCTTAGGGGAGGATTGTTGGGATCAAAAGACTTCATAGACTTTCTATTGCTCTGGTATACATTAGTGATGTCTTGTTAACTTAGTACTGTCTAGTAGTTCTAATGAAAATTATACCAAGTAGTTAGTAGTGGTAGTATAATGTTACTACTGCTAGTTACTACTGTTAGTGTAAAGTTACTATTGTCAGTATAAGTTAAGACTGCTCAGAGCTAAAGACTGGCAATATGCTAAGTAGTTACTACTGTTAGTACAAAAGTTACAACTGTTAGTGTAACTTAGTGTTGTTAGTATAACTTAGTACTGGTAGAGTAAAGTTACAACTGTAAGCATAAAGTTAGTACTGCTAGTACTTGCTGCTGGTTATGAAGATACAACTGTTGAGTGATTACAACTGCTGAATGGATTATGCTGACAGAGATAAGATCAAAGACATATCAGAGAAGAGATAAAGATTGAGTGGAGAACAAGAATACTTACGAAGATAAGTATGAGATATTTGTAAAGATGGAATGTATAACTTATTCGTTTAGAAGATTACGTTTTGTTTATATAAAAGATCATGATAAATTAGTAATGTATTGTAAACCTAGTAGGACTCCTTGGTGTATAAAAGGAGGTCCTAGGGTATAGAATTATGGGTATCAAAAACACGTAGAATTGTCATAGCTTCAAGGTTGTAAACCCTAACACTGTCAAAGAGTGTTCGTATTAATATATTGAAGCTTATTGTTTTGATTATATTTTCTTTTTGTTAATCATACTTTATTGTCATTCTTCTTAGTGATATAAACTAGATTCCGCATAGTTTATATCATTCAACTCAAAGTTTCATTCTTAGTACCTTTGGATTTATCTAAGGATTCTAAACCTTATATCAAGCTAAGGAGTTAAAGATCAATTCATTGGGATCAACAAGTGGTATCAGAGCTAAGTTGGCTTCTTCTTTCAAAGTAAACGATCACGCAACTACCGATGCCAATTCCATCAGCGTTTATATCAAGTAAACATTATAATATGTCAACCAATATGTTTTAAACTCCATTTTTACCATACCTTATCTTTTTAACTTACTATTCAAAATGTTTACTATAAAACAAAATTCATACGTTAACGTTTATATCAAAACCCTGATTAAATGTAATGTTTATATGCAAAACAAATGTGCAAGCTTTCAAGGCACGTGTACAAGTTACCAAGGCATGAAATTCGAATACTTTTCCCTCCAAAACCCTAGTACAACCTCCTAAAACCCTAAGTATAAGCAGATTATGTATAAAATTCAAATGATGCCATTTTCCCACCAATTTCTTTTGAGATTTCGTACAATCTATCTAACACAAGTTACAACACTTCAATGCACAACATTTAAACTAGTTTTTCCCTACAACCCTAACCATAACTCGTCCCAAAAACCAAAACCCTAACTCGAAAATCCTAAACTTGTCGAAACTAGTTACTAACCTAGCAAGCATCCACCACCATGATGCACCACCTAGCCCACCACCTTGTCACCACCACCTTATCACCACCTAGCTAGCACCTACCACCTCCATCACTACCTTAGGTTCCAAGGCAATTGAACCACCTCCATCACCTCTTTGGTGATTCGAACCATCACCACAAACCTACACCTCTCCAAGCTACATGCTAGCCTATATAGCCGAACACACGCACCTTTGGCCACCACTCCACTCTTTACAACTTGGGCACCACTCCTTCGAGCCCTATATAGCCGAACATACGCACCCTTTCACAACACATAAAATCATCAAAAGTTTTCACTTGTTCATGATCTAGTTTGAGCCAAGGAAGGAAAAGAAAGGGTTTAAGCCAAGAAAGAAGCCAAGGATTAAGAAAGATAGGTTCTTGATTCATCTCCAATTTTTTAGGTTGTATTTCACCATTTTTGACCCATTTTCAAGTTCTAGTATGTCTTCATCTTGTTCAATAAACTCTTGACATGTTTTAGATCTTTTATAAGCCTTGTTCTAGCCATTTGTATAAGCTAAACCATTT
>BQNB010094552.1:0-26088 GCA_026074375.1 Tanacetum coccineum
TTGCATTTCTTAAGTTCAAGAACCCTAGAAAGCATACACGAGCTAGGAGGTTGGGTTAATAAGCTTTGAAGCTTATTTAGACACGTTTGGGTGTCGGGTTACCAAGTGAACACACGGAACCAAACACATAGGACCTATTGTAAGTTCTAGCTCGAACTCACGTTGATTCTTGTTTATTTACGTCATTATAAATACTAGTTGCTTGTAAATCGAGATAAAGAATCATGTGTACATAAAACATGCATGGTTCGACCCATGCATGGTTCAAGCACGCTTATAAGTTATTCACTGTGAATGTGTGTGGTGCTAGAATAAATGAAACACGATTAAGAGAACAAGTAACGAACGAACAATGACTGAAATGAACCCATGAATGTAAATGAGAGGGTCATGAACCCGTTTTAATGAAAACTGTTAGGATATGTCATTTCTGCTGATATAGTTCATTTCTGCTGATATAGTCATTTCTGCTGATATAGTCATTTCTGCTGATATAGTCATTTCTGCTGATATAGTCATTTCTGCTGATATAGTTCATTTCTGCTGATAGTATATCAAGTACTTCATTTCTGCTGATAGTTAATCATTTATGCTGAAAGTAATAATAAAAGTCGAGGTTCAAACACGACATTTTAGATGCAAAAATAGACAAAACCACACGTAAACTTTACCATGTAAATAGTTGGCTCGATTAAGGGCACGGTGTAGTATCTAAATATGGTTTTGCATGAAAAAGACGTAGCTTAATCGAGCTTATTCGAGCCACAAAGCTTACTAGCTTAAGAACATTTTTTTTTGATTTATAAAACCATAACAGTGGCGTGTGTAGCCACTGTTGACCATTTCCACTTGTTGGAAAGCAACAAATGAAAAGTTTTTCCTAGGCCCATTAAAGAAATAAATAAAGTTACTAGTTTATTTAGTTAGAGCTAAAAATGTAACTTTTGTAATTAGAGGGACTAGAAATGTAACTTCGAAACTTAAAAGTTTAAAATTATTATTTTCGAATATAATAAACTTGGGGGACCATTTGAGTGAATTCTGAAACAGTAGGGACTGTTGGAGTAAATTTAAAATGATTAATTTACTTTTCACAAACTTAAGGGACTAGTTATGACATTTTGAAACTAGAAGGTTTAGAAATGTAAATAATTATAAGTTATAAACCGAAGGGACTAAAAGTGTAAATATTTATATTGTTTTTTTTTCGAACCTAGAGTATTAAGTGTAAAATAAAATACTTGAAAGTATTTTATGAACGAGAACGAACGAAATATAATTATTATATATACGTTCGGATATTAATCGGGTTTTAATATCACGAGTTGATAAATAGAATATATTTATTAAACGGGAACAATTTCACGTTTAACGAGACAATCGAATATAATATATTTGGATTATAAACAGGTTTAATTAATAACGATTTTAATAAATATGGTATATTTATTAAATAACGATTTCACGTTTACGACATTCATCGAAATAATAAATACATTAATCGTGGGCACCACCACACAAGTGATAACAGTATATATAAAAACAAGTGATAACAGTATATATAAACTTAAAATGAAATTTAGTTTATATATAGAGTCGTTAGTTTAAACAAGTAAACTAAGACGTGACCGTATTTACTTAGGTATTTGACGGTGTGGTTTCGATACCTGCTTGGATATTTATATCAAACAGAGACTACCTGCTAAGGTGAGTTCATGGCCCCACATTTTTATAATTATATAAATGATTTATATCTTTGGGGTGATAACATGCTTGTTTTACAAACTGGACGCAAGGGTACATTTTATATAATGGTATTGAGTTGCTAAGTAGCTGATACCCATGAAGCCCATATCATGAACTGTCAATTACTTAGTCGTAGTTGGAATTACATTATGCGAGCTGAATGTTATAAATAGATTATTTTGGGGATTGACATCCGTTTGGGTGCGTGCGCTCACTGTGGCCGGTTACCGGGAAAACAAAGTATATACCATGTCGAGTTGGGATGTTTCGGGTTAGAACATCGTGAAGGGCATTATTCTGGCAATTAATTGCACACAGAATGGTCGAGCTTCGGTGTCATGAGCTTAGCAAACAATAATTACTTTTTGATGATGTTTGCATCTGTTGCTTTATCATACACTTGGAAATCTTGCGGTCCTACTTTTGGTTACATTAAACCTATGAATTCACCAACTTTATGTTGACGTTTTAAAGCATGTTTTTAGCCTGCATAAAAGTGTAAGTTAGAACTCACAGTTTGAAAACATGTTGTTTAATTATACGATACCAAACAATTGCCTACAACACACGTCACACCATCTATGTTACAAAAATTTTAAACAACCTACTTTCAACAACATTAAAGAGACACCTAGCTTAAGCAGCCATGTGAAACAACACAATTATTAGAAACAGGCTGGAGATCCCATAAAGCATACAAAGCATCTTGCAATCCCTACAACCAAACTTCCAACATTCCTAGACTTCTAATGACGCCTCAACCTCAGAATGAAATGATTCTTTACATGCACCTTATCTGAAGCTCTGTAGCCATCAAAAGTAAACGAGAAGCCTTTTCCATATCATCGAGCTGCATACTCCTCATTATTTCAATACTTTCGGCAACCTCATTAGAGCTATCAGACATTTGAAGCTCACTGATATATCCATCTCTCATTCTTACAGCCTCTCTCAGTTCACTAGACAGCCTACGATAATCTTCCATTTTCTGCAGATCTTTAACAACTTCCCTTTGTAACAACACTGACAACTGATCCCTAATGTCATTTGAATCAGCAGCATGTGACAACTCTTTGAGCAAAGGTGTGAGTGGGTTAGACATGTTCTTCAAAAAGGCAACATGCAGTTAAAATAAGGTATACCCTAAAAATGACACCTTAATTAAAAGAATTCGTTGTGATCGATAACGCATATTACATCCCCTTATATATACAAATCAAATACATGTTATGCATAAAAATGTACACACTGTTAATTTTGATACCTACAAGTGGCATCTTGCTTTGCCATGCAAAATAAACCACCTATCCAAAACAATGTGCTACCCATGTTACTTCATCTAACTGTGTTAAAGAAATAAAACAAAAAAAGTAAACAACAACAACAAACTTTTTTAAAAACAAGAAAGACATACTACTAACAAGAATGTATGCATGTAGATGGAAATAAATAAACGTTGACTTACAGTCTCTTTTAATTTCTTTTGCAGATCACATGGGATGTCTCTAGTTTTTCATTGATATCAGCCATTCTGCCGATCCCAACTGAATGCAGAAAATACGAAGAAATATCGCGATTGAAAACGTCAAATAAGTATCTCTAACCAAAGAAACTAACAAAGTATGGTATTATGGCCCCTTCTTCAGGTATCTTTTACCAGTATTGTCAGTTCACAAAGATAAAAAACTTCCTAATGATGAAGTTACTATTTCAATAAAACTTTTAAGGATGTTAACCAGTTCACAAACATGAGCCCAATATCTGTCTAAATTCAACAACAAACATGAACCTATGTTGTAGAAAACATTATATGATATTGAGAAAATGATTAGCTTTACTGCACGAGAAACACCACATCAATAGCTAATAGTGACTGTGTTTTAAGTACGAGTTATTTAGTAAGTAAATATTTGTCTAAAACTTTCAGAAAGGTTAAACAGTTCACAAACATGTGCCCAATATCTGTTGAAATTCGACAACAAACATGCGTTATCTGCTCTAGATAACATTATCTGATGGTCACAAAATGATTACCTTTACTGCAAGAGACGCACTGCGTACACAACTAATAATGGCGTTACTTTAACTATGCGTTTTTGTCTGGAATTATGACATTTTTGAATAATCTTTCTTTATTAGTAAGAAAACTTTCTTTGCATTTTATTTTGATATTATAGTACAAGCCACTGGTATTATTTACTAAAAATATCAGCTGAACTCTAAATTCAAAAATATTAATTTGTAGGTGGTTGACTGTATGGGCCAAAAGGAGGGCGCACTTAATTGACGTCAGACCATTCAAAGGTTACATCTTTCCCGTTTTTAATCAGCCGCATTTTTTACTTCGGGTTTTATATCAGAAAGCGTGTTATAGGTTTGTTTGTTTACGAATCATGCTAAGTGTTTTAACGGATTTATCTTCATACATTTGGAATTGTAAGGGTGGCTTTTAATTATGATATTTGCATATTTTGCTATTTAGTTTCTGAAGATCATGCGAACGTCGATGTACAACTGTCGAACACCCATGAGGATATCATTCTTAAAGGTATGAAACTAATTTTTTTTCATCCATTTACAAAATACATAACACCACCAACAAATAACTACACAAGCAAACAAACCTTAAATAAGCAAACGATTCTTAAGATTATCATATCTTAACTGACCAAACACTTCAACAACACGACAACCAAGCGGGAAATACACAACACTTATTGAACACAATATCACACGACACAACAACACAAACACAGACTAAGTTCACAAACATAAATACGAGCTATGCACAAAGAAACCATAGCACATTTATTCAACACTGAACTAGCGTATTAAAGTGTCTGAATGGAACGGCCCTTCTAGTCGGAACTTATCCCCACCTCGATCTCCATGTTGAGCAACTGCCGCACCCTCTTATCATCATTCGATAAATTATCCTTTAGAAACCGAGTTCTCTTGACTGCAGCATCAATATTTGGCACAACCTCCAGATCCCGAATAAAATCCACTTTGTCATCATATGCCACAACTATCTCTTGATGCAACTCACTAATTCTTCTCGAAAAATTAGCATCCTCTGCTGCAGAACTTTTGCAAAACAACACCATCATATCCACCCACTCCCATCCACCTACAGCATCTCGCAACGCTCCACACTTTGGCAAAGACGTCATTATTCGCTTCGTTAACAAAAACACATGTCCACTGATGGTAGAATTAACACTCCTTAAATAGACAAACACAATGGCATGCATTCACTAGCTTTTGTTCCCTAGCAGATTGTATAAATGCACAATGGAATCCACTGAATCATACTACAACAACATGTGGGTTCTCAACTGCAACACTGTATAAAATGTGGCCTCTTATCTATACTTCAATGAATTCAAAAGCAAACTGTTGACATGAAATGACAATAGCTAACTCTCCCTTTTACAGGCCACCTATAGTAGAAAAGCAAGGCAAATCACATCACCTTTGCAATGTGGGACATCATATATTCTTGGTTTGTTGCTGATGGAACAAAATTTCAGACAACCCAAAGAAATACACTTTAAAAAAGCAGTGACATTCAACCAGAGACACACTAGTTGAAGAAAACTCATTTCACACAAAAGATGAACTAGAGAGAGAAAGTTGAGAGAGAAAGTAAAAAAGGAAAAAATGGAATGGTTGATTGAACTATGTGAAAATACAAAGAGAACCAACACCCTCTCCATGTGTGGAGAGGGTATTTATACTTAGTAAGTGACCGGTTGGGCCTTGGCTTGCATGGGCTTTCCATGGGCCTTGGACTAACTAGCCCACTAAGTTTCCAAATATTGCTATACGAGCTATCTACCGATATATATGAAGTGACCAAGACTTTTCTAGGAATTTTGTATTCCTAACAATCTCCCCCTAAGGGATGTCACTTCATGTTACAAAAACTTAAACCTAGCATACTATGTTGAGTCTTTATTCTTATGCTCGCAGACTTCACTTTCTTTTCTTTTTCTTGTGAATATGGTGTAGTGATCATAGACTTTAGGCTTGAGCTTGTTCCTTTATCTTTAACTTGTATGTGAGAATGTGATCTTGAGCATCTTGAGATCATCAACCAAGCATAATCTCATTGCTATCTTAATGAATCTTGCCATTTTGTGTAGCTTGTGACTTCTGGACCGACATGCTCATACCTTTCTTGATTTGTTGACTTGAAAAGCTTGAATGTTGCATCTTTCTTGAAATTCTTTAACTTTAACACTTCGTCACTTCGAGAAAGACGTTCGGTATCAGAGTGACGGAAACTTCTTAGAAATTCTTTGACTTTAATACTTCGTCACTTCAAGAAAGACGTAGGGTATCAGAGTAGTGGAAGTCTTAAAACATGTACTTAAGCTTTCATGATGTCTTTATGTTTGTCGGTCGGGTATGAGCATGTGGCTATGGATCTTATAAGTCAGCGGGAAACAGGTACCTTTACCACCATCTTTAAGTTTCCTGCAATAAAACAGTTAGCAATAAAGCGGGGGTACGGATATGGCTTTGTCATTCGTCTGTGTTTGGTTGGAGTAACCTTCGAATACGTGAGGATCGACCTGTGATCAGGTAGATTTAATTTAAGAAGAATCTCCTTGACAGGATTTCCAGCTGAAGTATAGAATCTTTCTAACACATGTGTATTAGATTCATCAAACTCAGCATGTTTTCATTACCGGAACGTCTCAAAGCAGACAACACGATAAGAGTGAACCAGTGAATTACTGTCTCACCGATTGAAATAGAAAAATCGATTTGAAAATCACTCGACGTGTCACTTGCTAAAGTGGTTTTGTGACACATCGAGAGTGTTGATCATTTCAAAAATTCGTCATCAATCGTCAATTCATAACCTGGAACAAGTTTGATTCTTATAGAATCGCACCATCGTTTCTTTCCAGTTGTCACAAGTTTGATTCGTATAGAATCGCACAAGTCACCTACCATGAGCTTGTTTGATGTTGGCTCAAGCAGGATTTCCATCTTCATTGTGAATGAAATCACTCGGATGTTCTGGCAAAATCACAAGTATAATGCGTAGGACTCTTTATATATTTCTTGTTATTCACATTGTGTGACTTAGCAAGCAGAATTTGACAAGTGTCCTAATGAGATTTATGGATGATCTCTTTTGGCTCTAGACTCAATAGTGCACTTTGATTTTAGTGATCGGAGGCTGGAGCAGACTGCCACCTTTTCAATATCAACTAACTCGGAGTGAGAAAGTCGATAGAAATGCGTGTAATCTCCGTGAGAAATGAAACAAGAGTCTTTTGAGAGACCTTGAGTGGCTAGGGAGGGTTGTGCATAGCGTCACTGGGTCCATGACTGTCTTCAATGTCGGACAACAACTTCGTGTTTCTGACAGATTATGTATTGACCTGGTTTCTGCCTAAGTGTATGGAGGGCTTCTTTCTTTACACCCTTTATCCTTACATTTCTTTTTCATTCTTCAACCCCTTCAATGCTTACCGAGACTTCATAACTAACACCTTGTTGGGTTTGTTCCAGTGTTAGCTCCATCTCAGTCGGCATTATTCCCGATTCTCACATTCTTTATTTTTATCTCTTTTGTATATACCTAAGGACTTTACACTAAATTAGTGAATCCCGGTAGGTCCCTCGATTTTGGCTGGATATGGGATTTGATATACCTATGGGCAACCGCACTTATAACTCCATATTAATATTTAAGTAATTATGGTCGGGTTCTTTTGGGTATTGCATCACAAATCCTTCCAAATTATTGAAAAGGTTCATCAAGTGTTTGGATATAATTATCAAAAGATTACACTTTAGAGTTTTTCTATCATCTCTAAAGAGCTCCCTTTTAAAATGTGCATCGTATCGTAGTACATGCAAAGTGTGTAGTGCCATGAGTCCATTTTATATGATCAATATTTCAGTACAAATTTAGATGCAGTTTAAACACCATTTTCTCCCTCTTATTAAAATGTTAATCCCTTGATATTTTGGATATCAATTGATTAAACGTTCGGGGACAAAATGTTACATAATATCAATTAGGAACATTTTAATGCTCCCCTCAATTTTTGAGGGCATATAAGACAGTGTTGAGTACAATAATTTGAAAAAATTTGAATTTACTAAGAAATTCTTGAAAATGTTGTACTCGAGCACTTCTTATTATCACCATTAAGTCTACACTACATATATACAAATTCACAAGTTTTTATTTTTTACGAGGTTTGACCTGTTATGATGAGGACATCATATGATAAATCATATGGTCCTTTGTAGCAGCCGAAAGTCTCCCTCGTACGGTCTCCCACCAACAAATTTTTCTAGGCTCCGCATGATCCTTCTATTCTTGAGCTGTTTATCAATCGCCTGAATCATAGCTCCTGCTCTGTCCTTGTCTACCTTTTTCCAGTACGTCTGTGGCAGATACTTCATCCTGATTCTCTTTAGAATATCATCAAGAGTAGTCCGAACATCGTTGAGTGTACCGTCACTGAATTTGTGGAGTTCATCGATACGCATCAATTTGTTCTTCTTGTCTTTATTCTGATATATAAAGCCTCTAGGATTTGGGTATGCTGAGTATGTTGGCAATCTTTTGAGATTTGATCTGTACGTGTCCGGCCTTGTGAGGTTGAGCTTCTTTTGGTAACTTTTGACACCTAACTAAAGATCTTTCACATGCCTTACGATGGCAATGCTTCTTGTAAACATTCGCAATGAAAAATTCAAAGCTAGGCGTTCTTCAATAGTGAGGTTTGTCAGCTTGCCTTGAACTAGAAGTAGCAGCATGTCTTCAATATCTTATAAGTGAAGCCTCTTGTAATCGCCTTCTTTTAATGTATAAAGCTTGTCATCATTTCTATGAACTGTGATCCAATCCAAATGCTTGTAATTATGCCATTCGACAATCTGAAGCTTTGTAACAGCAATGATTTTGTGCCTGGAGTAGACATCACGAGCAGATTGCCTGTTGACAGCAAATCCATAGAATTGTTGACGCTTTCGACCCCAATGATAGATTTCCCATAGTGCATGTTTGTCGTAGATAACCGGCACAGGACTCCACATGGTGTTCAGAACCAAGTCTTTAATCCATTTGACGTGGCCATAATCTGCAACTTTGGTCTTCGTTATCGAAGTTGCATAAGTTCGGCTTGAGCTTTCACCCCTTAGATATGCAAGGTCGTTATTGATGAAGTGATCAAAAGGTATGACACAATGACCTTGTGAATTGGGTATCAAAGGAAAGGGCTTGCGCAGATCATGTGGATATTGCTGGCCTTCAGGGTTGTTCCAGTTAAGTTGATCAGTAGTTTCTTTGTATACTTCTTCTAGAAAATATTCAAGTTCCACAGGACTCTTGTGCGATCCTTTCATCAGCTCAAATGTTAGACCGGCTAATAATTCTAGAGTCAGAGTGTCAACTTTGAGCTGATTCATCACGAATGCTGAGAAGTCTAGAGGAGTATCCATCAGCTCATTAAACGAGTCACGAGTATCTTCTTTTCAAGCCAGATTGCTGATCCAAGGTTGAATTGGTCCATGAGCAGCAGGCAAAGTCTTGTTCCAATCACGATCGGGAGTTAGAGCTTTTGTTGGTTTCTAAAACCAAACATGATGCTAAGTGGTCTCATCAACAGGTTGATCTTCAGTAAATCTTGTATCAAACTCCTAATGTGCGGGTTCTTCTAAGTCTTCGTCAGCGTGTATTGGTTCCTCTGCTTGAGCAGACATGTCAGTAGACGTATGATGAGATTTGAACCCTTCTTTATACTTGCCAGATGACTTGGAAGTCTTCTCCTTTGGTGCACTAGTTGAATTCACGGTATTTTCTAAATCTTTTCTCCTTGGACCCCGGTTTGGATCCAAAGGAAGGTTCTTCATCTTCATCTCATATCTCGAACGTTCTATTTTAAACGTGACAGTATCCTCCATAGTGGTCAAGGATGTCTTTGTCAGTTTCATAAGCGTCAACCAATGCTTTGTAGAGAGTCTTCTGCTGAATTGATCTATCAATTGATTTGTTATTCTTCATTTTATCAATGAGAATCTTCTTTCAGCGCGAGTTCGATTAGTTTGTTGCTAAAGCATGAGGTGTCTTAGCTCATTGGATGAACGAATCAGGAACTAGCTTCAAGTTGGTCATTTATAAACTTTTCAATTTTTGACAAAATCTTGGAGACTTGTTCTTTAACATGTACCTTAACTTGCTCCTTGATGATTTTTTTCATATTTTCATCAATTTCATTGATGAAATCTTCATTGTGAGCTTGAGCTTTACTTCTAAGTCTGTCTGACTGAAGTTGCACAGCTGTTTTTAGGGCTTCATTCATCTTATTGGCAAGGTGCGTGTCAACAATACTAGGAATTGAAGAAACAGTTGCAGCAAATTAACTTGTTTGCTAGAATTCTGAGAAGTTTTCTTCTAAGGCTTTAACTCTATCTTCAAACTTAAACAAGGAACCAAAGGTTGGAAGATTTTATAGGGTGGTACTTGGAACAATTGTTGGTGTGGAAACAGGTGTTTGTTGCTGAGGTTGAATGAAAGGAATAGGTGGTGGAGGAAGTGGTGTTACAGATGAAGGAGGCATTTCAACATTCATAGAGACGGGAATATCTATCAGAGATGTTGATTTAGTGTTCAGATTAAGAATGGAGTCAATACATATATTCGGATTAGGGTTGAGCATGTTTAAAATAAAGCCTGATGAAACAGAAGAACTCTGTTGTTGACCTTCAGGAGTGGCAGCTGTTATAATCACATGAGTATCTTCCGTTACTCGAGTACTTTGAATATTGGTCTGTGGAGAATCTGTCATTTCAGTATCTCTTCCTTCTAGATTGACGTTCACGTCCCTGTATAATTCATTTGCTTCTTCCTCTTCATTTGTCTGTTCTTCATCCAGTTCTTCTTCCTCAACATTGACTCCTTGAGTTTCGTCATCATATGCTTCATCATTAGACTACTCTTCTTCTTTATCTTCTTCATCTTGTCTTTCATTTTCATCAAAAGTAGACAACTTAGGATGAACAAGGTCGTCATTATCATTGTCTGATTCAGTCTGTTCATTGTCATCATCTTGATCATCATCACCTTCATTATCAGCATTGTCATCATTCTGATCATCATCATCTTCATTATCAGCATCGTCATTATTTTGATTATCATCATCTTCATTATCAGCAACGTTATTCACATCAACTTGGGAGGCAAACCGTGGTTTTAAAAAATTAAATCGTTCAGATTTAAACGCATTCGGTTGTCTAACAGCTGATTGGTTTCTGGGTGGTTGTAAAACCGGTTTCCCCAAGATTTATGGTTTTGAAAACTTAGTATCCACGCTATTTCTTTTTTAATTTTCTTAATTCGTTTTTCAATGCTACATTCGCAAAAACCTTTTCCTGAATCTGAGCTTTTAAATTAACATTTTCAATAGTCTTACTATTTACTTGAGCAACCAGTGAGTCATTAAGGTTGTTTGTCTGAACTCGTGTCTTTTTGATAGAATCGTAAAGATCTTTGTAAGTCTGTTTTAAATGCTCATTTTCTTTATGCAACATCTCATTCTCTGCCAGTAATTTAGCCACACTATGTTCCAATTCGATATTGATCGTTTCATTCAAAATTTGACCATGTTGCCCGTCTTTTAAAGCTTGATTTTGATATTTAAGTTCCATGTTAACACAATGTGTTTCCATTCTTGAAAAGTCTTTTTGAAGTTGGGCAACGGTCTTTTTGAGAGAAATATTTTCAGATTCGAGAAATTGATTTGAAAATTCAGTTGTCATGTTATCAAATGATGGATCAGGTAAAGGACATGAAACTTGACATTTTTTAGCATCAGCATTCTGGTCAATCTCTCCTCCCCTATGACTCATATCTGTTGATTCAGGAGTGGTATTTCTATCAACCTTTTCCAACAAATATGTGTCATAAACGGATTCAGATTGCTCAGAATGCTGTTGTTCATTAGCAAGTATATTATGTTCAGCAGACAGTTGTACCTCAGCCATTGGCTGTTTGTCATTCACGGAGTTGATATCTGCATCATCAGTATGTGTATCATTCCCGGATCTGCTGCTTAAAACATGCCTTTCTGATTCTGTCTCATTGCTTTCTGTAACAACCAAACCAGCATCTAATGCTTTACTCGAATTAACCTTTCCCTCTTTTGACTGCATCACTCTTTCATTCACACTTCTGTTATTTTCTCGTTATGCTGTGCCCTTTATCATAGAGTTCTTAACGGATTCATGTGTGATCAATGTATCACGGGAAAAAATAAAAATAAATATATATTCAAATTGTTGAATCTCGGTTCGAGTGTATTCTAGAAAGGACTTGCGTATCATTGCACCATCAAAATCATCGAAACAGTATCGAAAATTGATGAATGTCTGAAACTGTTTCATGAGTACTCTAAACGCATCTATGGATTCAGTCTCTTGAAATTCTTCTTTATCAAGTTGCTTTTCTAGATGATCTAAGTTTAGTAACAACAATTCTCTGAAAGTCAGAGTATCTTGATCAAATAGTGCCACACATGCCCGTTCGAATCCTCCCTTGATTGAAAGAACCTGGAGATGTGAATGAAGTAGGCGAAATGATATCATGCAACTTTCCTTTGCTTTGTCTTGCATTTGTTGCAACTGATACAGCTCTCTCTCTCTTGGAAATTAGAATTCAAAGATTCCATTGTAATTCGATGTGTGAAATGAAATTAAGGATCTTAAGTAGATTAAGTGATTTTGTTGTGGTTTGAAAACAATTAACGTTCACGGGAATTTACAAATCTATGATTTAAACCGAGAAAAGAATTAAATCTTTCGCGGGATTTTACAAAATCAAGAAGAAACCGTGAAACAATGATTAATTGTTGGTGAAATCGTTGTTGTTGTTGAAGAACTTGAGCTTTTGTTGACGAATAATAAGAGAAAACGATGAACGGCGCACAAACTTTCAACTTAAAATGAGTATCGGTTGATTAAAACACAAACAAGGACTAATGGTGAAAGATTTTTATCATTAAGGACTAATGATGAAAGTTCTTACAACTATATGTTAAAAAATTAAAAAGAAACAAAAAAATTTATAAATAAAAGTGTTTTGAAAAAGAAAAGTTAAGAGTGAAGGACTTTTAAACACAAAGGGCTAAAAGTAAAACTTTTGAAATCTAAAGGTTAGAAGTGAAAAAAATCAAAATTTAAACTATATTAAAATAATAAAACATGCACGAATGTAATCTTCTTCTTCGTTTCAAATATGTGATAAATGTAATGATTGTAAATTTGATCTTGTGGAGTCGTACGGTTATCGACGGTAGCAAGTAAATACACTACGTTGATCGAAACTGAGTCACGATCACAATGGTATACGTTATAAGTCCCGTAGATTATCGACACTTGAAACCGAAAACCCGAAAAATGCTAGATCGGGTCTTGAAGATTTAATCAACTAGTTCGGGTGACAATGTGAATCAACTAGTTCGGGTGACAATGTGAATCAACTAGTTCGGGTCTCAAGTGAATTAACTAGTTCGGGTCACAAGTAAATCAACTAGTTTGGTTGTCAAAGAGGTGTCTCGTTCGGGACTTCAAGGAAATGACTAGATCGGTACATAAAGGTTGAACTCGTTTGGTTGTTTCTAAATGAATTAGATCGGTTCTCAAAGGTTGAACTCATTCGGTTCACTTAACAAGAATGACTAGATCGGTTTGCAAAGCTTTTGACTAGTTCGGTTCCTTCTACAATGACTAGTTCGGTTGTTGTAGGTTTGAACTCGTTCGGTTGATGAAGAAGGTTGAATTAGTTCGGTTTGACAATTTATCAAACACCTTGAACGCACGTTCTTTCTTCTTGCAAACGTTGATGAACACAACGATGATAAGCAACCAAAAAAAACACTTGTAACTAAGCTAGATAATAAGCTCGTTAACTAGTCCCTAGAGTTTTAACTAGCATACCAAACTATAACAACCCAAGAATTTTCATCAACCTATTTTACTATGATCACAATTGTACGGGGAAATTTTTCGCTTTATTACATTACTTGCATTATCAATATCTCAATATATAATGTAATTTGCATAACTAAAGTAGACGAGCTCACGCAACCTATCTATGGCAATCCTATCTTCATATATGTCAAGAAAACATCATAACATGTCAAGTTAATATCATCATATTCTTATTACAAAGTACATTATTCCTATAATATACCATTCGCAATGTTATATCAAAACGGGCTTTAAACCGTTATCGTATACCTCTAAACCCTAATTCCATGAAGGGCTAATATCTAAAGTGAATGTACAAGCTACTAAAGCATATATACAAGTAATATAACATTTCATTTGAAATATAAACTCCCTACAAGTCAAGTACAAGTTTTCAAAGCACAATGTACAAGTCATTAAGCATGACATCTAAAATAGCCGTTTTACCTCCGTTTTCATTCTAATTTCTTCACCATCACTTGTGTACAAGCTACTACACTCAATATACAATGTGTAAATGCTAATTATTCTATTCATAATCTTTCATAGACATTTGTACTCTTAAAACCCTAATTCAAAACTCGAAAACCCTAACCCGAGCTAAATACTACACTATGACCCGTTTCTTCATTTTTATCCATTGTAAACCTAAACCAATACTAAAATAAGTTGTAATAACTTAATTTACAACATTATCAATCATCATTCCATCATCATTTCAACAATATACAAGAATTACAACTGGAAAACCCTAAATAAACCCTAAATGATCATTCGACCCGTTTTCTTGTTTTTAACCATTTCAATCTCCAATAAGCAATCAAGAGCCATTATACACTCATAAAATGAGTTTACAATTCATTATCCATCATTACTTTTGCAATATACAAGAAATAGAAAGCTAGAAACCCCAAAGAAACCATTACGAGCCCTAATCTAACCCGTAACCTTATTTACTTAAATCCGACCCATTTTAAACCAAACCACCTATCATTTTTCGTCAAGTATCCAAGATATAAACCTTGTAAACCCATATTAGCATTCACATTGTAAGCATGCTTGAAATCTAAGCCTTGAATTCACAAGAAAACCCTAAACCGTACCAAATGGAACCTACGACTCTATTTCTTCATTTTAAACCCATTTTAACCCAAACCAATTACAAAATTTTGCTAATTAACTTATTCACAGACCTTAAGAACCTATTTTAACCATCCTTGATCATCATACACGAAATGCAACCAAGAAAACTCGTGTAAAACCTTGTCGAGCCCAAATCTGACCCGCACCTATTTCTTACCCATTTTAACCTATTTAAAACTCTCCCATGTGCAAGATACCACCATGGATACCTTCTAGATGACCTAGAGCAGCTTACTAAGTGCTTGAAACTTCATGGTCAGGATAAGTGGCACTGCCTCTCCTTTGTAGTACTTAGCCGCGAGAGCAAGAAGAAGTAGCCAACACATCCAAGCTACTAATAGACCTTCCACACTTAATTTTCTAGCCTCAAAACTACCTAACTAGCTTTTTTGCTACGGTGTATGAGCAGAACCCATGGCTTCCCTTAACCTCTCTCATCCTCAAAAAAAAAATTGGGGGGGGACTATAAATAGCACCCTTGTATCTCCATTCAAACTCGCACCAACCATTTTCTTTCTATAAACCATTAAGGAAGCAATACTTTGCTCCCATATGATCCTAGGATCATAAAAGACGTTCAAGGAGCCAAGCCCTGAAGAATTGAAGCCCCGGAGTCGTTATTCTAGGCGTACGAAGCCGAAAGTCCCGATTTCGACCCGTTTCTAAGCTATAAGCTCAAACCCAGGTTTTGAATGTTCTACTTCTGCTCCTACATAATGTTCACATGATCCTAAATAAACTCTTGTTAAAGTTTCATAACTCAATTCATGCTCATTTTCCATTTTGATCCAAAACCGTACACCCGAAACCCTAATTTCGCGTTTTTCTTAAAACTAAATGTTATAATGGTTAAATATTGTTATAATCTATCCTAGCATGCTTAAATAATGTTAAAATAACCACTTTATTGATTAATGAAGGAATTTGAACTTAAAACCCACGCGTTTACGTTTTGAAACCCTAATTTGACCCGTTTTGCTTCCTAGCCTAACGAATCGTTGATTTATAACTATGGCGTTTCGTTATAATACTTCATATTTTAGTTTATTATAACTTATAAATATCTTTTGAAATGTTAAAAGAAGCTTGCATGGTAATTTGGACTTCTTTGTTATTATAATCAATGCAGGAGGTATATATCGGACTTCTGAAATTATAGATAAAGGGGCTGAATATGTCATTTTATCAAAGTTATAATATAGGGGTCTATTATTGTCAGTTTTCTAAAGTCCAAGGTTTAACTGGCATATCTTTCAACATTGCGGACCAAAGTCGTAAAAAGTGCAAACTCCAAGGACTATTTTGCAACTTTTCAAACCCTAGGGTCTAAAATGTAACATTTTGAAAAAGTATAAAATATGTTTAAAAAAACCTTACTAGACCATATCTTTAATTAACGCTTCTCGTAAACATTTCCAGATATTTGATTAAACACTTAAAAGATTATATAGTATCACAATTATAGGGAGCTTCTATTGAGGAGTTTCATTTGGTAATTACGTTCTGGGATGAGTTGTTGGGTTTTAGATTTAATGTGCCCTAGCTCCTCAAACGTTTAATGAATAAACTTCTGATTATGATGGGCCCGAACGCCGTGATACAACAATTACAAACTCTTAAATCAAAATACTCATAACTCTTAAAACTACAGTTCTAGAGTGTCAATCTTCTTAAAGACTTGGACATATTTCTCAGGGTTGTGTGATCGTGGCTGTTTACTATCATTATAATATATCATCCATCCCGGTTACGATTGTGTTAAGGTCGTCAGCCTTTCATTTTCAGAGTAATTTATTACATCTACCTATCAGGTGAAATTCATAACCTCGCCTTTACTTATTTTACATGTTTTATAAACCCGCGAGGGGAGTAATGTTGTTACCAACAAATCTTGTACATACTTCTTTTATCTTTTAACAATGTGTTTACTTTTCAATGGATTAGTGAGTTCTTAGCCTCTTTTAATCTCTTTATTTTTATTTCTGAATCCCGTGAGGAGGATTCTTGCTATTATTGGTCATTTGGTTAAAAAAAGAAATAATTATAAAACAAAAACAAAAAAAACAAAATTTGGATACAATGTTTTACCAGACTATATGCTAAATCTGATGTATCATTAAAACTCAATGTCTAAATTATAAATCCAACCTAGTCCTGTAACTTTGACATCAAGTCGTTAAATTTGATCTATGGATATTAATCTGTTAGTATCATAGATCCTACAAGTCATTAAATTTGACTTCGAGTCGTTAAATTGACTTTGGATATTAATGTGTTAGTTTCATAAATCCTACAAGTCGTTAAATTTGACTTCGAGTCGTTAAATTGACTTTGGATATTAATAAATCCTTCAAGTCGTTAAATTTGACTTCGAGTCGTTAAATTGACTTTGGATATTAATATGTTGATATATGAGCTCTTCGAGTCGTTAAATTGACTTTGGATGATAATGTGTTGATGACATGAGAACAAGACCAATCAGACCAAACAAGGCAATAACGGGATAATACATTGTTACTATGATTCATTGCGATTATTACTAATAACGGGTATATAATAACATGACCCAAGATCATAACAATATCATTTTATAAATAAATTGTGTTTTATTATTATTATAATATTACGTGTATTCAAACTGTTATATCAAACCTATGATTTATCAACCATTGTGTTGACTTTTTAGGTCATGTTTATCTCAGGTAATTGTGCAAGTTGCGGTCGGGAGTGGCATGGACTCGAGATGGCTGACATGTTAGCATTCTCAAACATGATGTTTTTGATTTGGGACCCTGCATTTTTTGGTAAAAACTCTTAAACTATAATGAATGGAAACTAAATTTTTCCAACAATGTGTCTTTTACGTCGTTTTTCTATGATTATGATTGTTGTTTCCATGTAGTAATACCCCAGATTAGCTTCTTCCGCTGCTATATTGTAAAAATGGGGGTGTTACAGATTGGTATCAGCGCCATGGTTATAGAGAACAAGGTCAAAACCTTAACTATAACCACATTTCATTTTTCAGCCATCAAAGTCCTCCGTGCCACTACATTCCGGAACAAGTATGTAAATATACATATCTATTATACTATTACATAAATAACTTATGTTATTTACGACTGGGTTGTTAACAGAACGATGTCTTCTCCCAACCGCTCTACTTCCGATATTGAGGATGCTTTTTCCTCTATGAATATTCTTAACTATACTTCGGTTTCACCGGATTATTTCCCAGCTTCATCAGGAAGCAGTTCTTTTAACTCTTCGGAAAACTCTACAGATAATATGATCCCACCAGTATTCTCATCTTTCTACAATAATCCTTGTTTGAAGGACGTACAAGCATTTTATGCTAAGGAATCACCTATTTTATCACCAGATCCTATTGCTTCACCAGCTATTTTGACTCCATCTCCGATATTACCACCATCATTACTATTTGATCCTCGATATTTCTTTGTTCCTGAAGAACTACTACCACCTAAGAAGCAAATCCATTCTCCATCTTCTTCCTCAACTACGTTATTTAATTCATCTCGGAATCAAATTTATAATTTAGTATCACCATCTTCCTCAGTTTATACACCTACCCCTCCTCAGATATTTGAAATAGGAAAATGTTCAATTAAGATGTATCTGAAGCATCATGAGGAACAAATTGAAGATATTTTGAATTACTTAGAAGAACTCTCTTTTCACCGCATTGAGAAAATGGAAGAAGGACGTATTAATGGTAACGAACTAAAGACCGAACTCAAGAAAATCCGTACTCAGATTATCAAACTTCAAAAGAAGCAGTTAGGGCAAAAGGATAAGATTGCCTTTGCTTACTACAGAATTTCCGATCTTGAACAAATCATTGAGAAAATCCAAGCTCGTCACCAAACAGATCAGGAGGATCTTTAGGATGTCATCTACCGGCTCAGAATCAACAAACTCTTAGAATAGTTATAGCTTTATCCTAGCCATAGGATGTGTGGAAGGCAAGTTATTTATAAAGGCAATCCCTTTTCGTATCTTATTGTTTCCAACTTATCGCTCTTTCATCATCATTTCCACCATTTGCATCATTATCTCCGTCTTTATCTCTAAGTACTTAAAAATCCAAAAATAAGCATTTCTATAAGCATTTTAAGCATCCTATTTTCTTTAAATTTGCATCATTTCTCGTCTTTTATGAATCATACCATAACCTCTAAGGCTTAAAAGTTCAAAAATAGCATTATTTCTTTTAAGACATTTTGCATCACATTCTCTTACTTTTTAAAACTATTATGTCATTCTTATTACGTGTTATCTTATGTTGATAGAATGCCTCCCAAAAGGACGTTAACATCCGAAACACCAGCCATAACTTTGGATGCCATCCGGCAACTGACTGCTGATTTTACTGCAGCCCTGGAAGCACAGACTGCTGCCATGGCAAGTGCTAGTAATCTTACTGGAATCTGCAGTTGACAGTAAAAAACGGAGGGAGGAAACTACAAAGAGTTTATAGTTGTCAACCTTTCTGCTTTAATGGTATGGAAGGAGCAGAGTAGGCCTTATTCGATGGTCCTTGGTTTGAACGAACCGAATAGTTTCTCTCAAAAGCAGATGTGATGAGGAAACTAAGTAACATATGCTACTGGTACTTTAACTGACGATGCCTTATCCTGGTGGAATGCATATGCCCAACCTATGGGAATAGAGCAAGCTAATCGAACCACCTGGACTGAGTTAAAAAGGCTTCTGACAAACAAGTATTGTCCCCGGACTCAGATCAAAAAAATGGAAGAGGAACTTTACACATTGAGTGTAAAGGGATAAATGATCCTTAAACCCTATGTTAAAAGTTCCAAAGAATTAACACCTTTGTCCAAACATGGTGGCCAAAACAATGAGAAGAATCTCTTGGAATCTTTTATCGTGAGGTTACCCCGGAAGCATTGATGGAGGAAAAATTACTGCCTCGACACCTCAAACTTTGAGGAAGCCATCAAAGTATCCAAGATGGGTTAATGGAGATCGGCTAATAAAACGCGATTCTATGCAAGGAAAAACAATGATCTATAAACGAAAATTCTGATGAGAATAGAAAACATCGTCGACGACAACAACAACTACCCCAAATACCACACAATAATACCACTTCAAACAATTGCAAAAATGACAACTACCAAAATAACCACATCTAGAGAGAGAAACACTAGAGAGAATATTCTAGAGAGAGAAAGTGTGTTTTTCTATGAAAAGAGTAAATGACTAGCTTACCTCTTCCAAAGTTGGAAGAGGCTATATATAGTTCTTACAATATACCGGGTATTAGTACCCGACTTAATACCGAAAAATGTACTATAAACTAATAAACTACGAACTATTAAAAACAATAAATATACGGGGTGACCGAGTCTTTAACTCATATCTAACAATTCATAGACTATCAGTCTATAAATATACGGGGTGACTGAGTCTTTTACTCATATCTAACAATTTGTTATTTTTATCCTACTACAAGATACGTAACATAAGTATCAACTCTTTTTCATATGTAAAGTTCGTATGTAAAGTTATCCATGAAATAAAAGTGATAATTCCGTTACATCTTGTTATCTGGTGGTATCAAAACTCGACATTATTTGTCAATTCTATCATGTTCAAACTCTGAATACTCTCCTCATATTTGCAACATAAATTTTCATCCTCGATTATATAGGCGTCAGTACAATCAACATCTCAATATTATCTAACCATTCATGATCATTTTCTACACATTACCATATCATGTTTTTATGCTTAGGTAAGACGATTTATGATCATCTTATTGAAATGAATTAGAATGCTTCTTCATTTGAATAAGGAAATTATAAATCCCTGAACTATAAATTTATAAATTCTCAGTTACAAGGAGTTGGACGCTTCTTTTTGTAATTGACTAATTATAAATAAGTAGGCTTAAGTATATAACATATGTACAAACAAGTTTCTTTCAATCCATTTGTATAAACAATCCCTTAATCATTATCATTATTACCTTCATTTTCATTATTACCTTCATCATCTGTTCATTTCAAAAATCTGTATCTCACATGATTAGAAACACTCTCAAATTCATAATCATTCCTTGACATCACTCATTCCATGATCTCTGTATTCTAAAAAATTTCTATATTCTGCAACATAATAACAAGGAAACACACAAGAATCTATGCAATGTCAAATGATTTCAATACCACTAGGTATGAAAATTTTGACAAAGACTTGTGATAGCATTCTTATTCGATGTTGACTTTTAAAGGTTAATGAATAACGATTCTTTACGATCAGAGTGGCGCAGCAGAAGCATGGTAGGCCCATAACCTACAGGTTTCGTAAATCGAAGTATTTCATCACCTATATTCTATCAGGATCTGGAGAAATTCTATTTTCTATCATCAAAAGGTGTGGTCTTGGAAATAAGTAGACGTGTGAAAGGAGGTAATTATAATTATGGTGTACAACATAATTATAAATGCATCACACACGTGAACTTGTGACCTTGATTAACCTAAATTCATACCCAGTACCTATCTCTAAACAATACCACTATAACTTTCAATTAAATCTCGGGACGAGATTTCTGTAAGGGGTGGAGACTATAACAACCCAAGAATTTTCATCAAATGCAAAACCTATTTTACTATTATCACAATTGTACGGGGAAATTTTTCGCTTTATTACATTACTTATATATCTCAGTATGTCATAACTAAAGTAGACGAGCTCACGCAACCTATCTATGACAATTTGTAACGGGGAAAATTTCTCCTGTAATACATTACTGCAATTGTCATATCTCAATATATAATGTAATTTTGCATAACTAAAGTAGAACAGCTCAGCGCACCTATCTATGGAAATCTTGTCTTCATATATGTCTAAGGCAACATCTAGACATGGGTCCAAGGTAAATATGCATTAAATTTTTTACAAAAGTACATTTTATTCTAAAATGTACCATTCGCAACGTTATTAGATCAAAACAGCTTAAAACCGTTATCGTATACCGCTAAAACCACTAATCTCATGGAAAGATTAACATCTAAAGTGAATGCACAAGATACTAAAGCATATATACAAGTAATATAACATCTCATGTGAAATATAAACTCCCTCCAAGTCAAGTACAAGCTTTCAAAGCATAGTGTATAAGTCATTAATGCACGATATCCAAAATAGCTGTTTTACCTCCGTTTTCATTCTAATTTCTTCACCATCACTTGTGTACAAGCTACTACACTCAATATACAATGTGTAAACCCTAATTATTCTATTCATAAACTTTCATATACATTTTTACTCTTAAAACCCTAATTCAAAACTCATACAAATCCGAGAAACCCTAAGTGAACCCTAAATGATCATTCGACCCGTTTTCTTGTTTTTAACCATTTCAATCTCAAATAAGCAATTAAGAGCCATTGAAAACTCATAAAATGAGTTTACAATTCATTATCCATCATTACTTTGTCAATATACAAGAAATAGAAAGCTAGAAACCCTAAAGAAAACATTACAAGCCCTAATCTAACCCGTAACCTTATTTACTCAAATCCGACCCATTTTAAACCAAACCACCCATTATTTTTCGTTAATAAGTCAATATATCATCCTTGTAAACACATATTATCAATCACATTACAAGCATGCTTGAATTATAAGCATGAAAAGACAAGAAAACCCTAATCGCACCCATTTGGAACCCGTGACTCATTTCTTCATTTTTGACCCGTTTTAACTCAAACCAATTGCTAAATCCTATTGAAACTCCTTATTACAAACCCTAATATCATATTCTAATCACTTTTGATCATTGTACACGAAAGGTCATCCTAAAAACTCACAAAACCTAAACCGAACCCAAAACAGACCCGTGAGGGTTCATGGCTCATTTTAACCCATTTCCAAGTGTACCCATGTGCATGTACCTCCAATAATACCTTCTAGATACTCTTAAGCAGCTTATGCAGCTGCTTAAGTCTTTCTTTGGCTAAATCTGAAGGCACATGGCCTCTCTTTTGCTAGAAACAGCCGCTGCATCAAAAGAGGTACACACCTCATTCAAGCTAGTTTCTAGCTTAACCAACACATCTATTAGCTTCTCCTCATCACCCTCTAGGTCTCTTATGTGTCCTAACTAATATTGAAAGCTTTCCTTGAGCTTTAAGGTTCACTCACCTATAAATAGAACCCTAAACACTTCATTTTTTCTTCATCCCCCACTTCCTCCTCTATAACCCTTAAATAGAAGCAATCCTTTGCTCTATTATATCCTAAGAGGTCTTAAGAAGGCTCAAGTATATAAAGGAATCAAAAGAAACCAAGAAACGAAGCCCCAGAGTCGTTATTCTAGGCGTACGAAGCTAAAAGTCTCAATTCTGACCCGTTTCTAAGCTATAAGCTCAAGACCAGGTTCTCTAAGCTTATATTCTGTATTCATACCTTTATAATGTTCATATGATCATGCTAAAATCATAATATAAAGCTTTGAACTCAAAAACCTATGTGTTATACCTTTTTGATCCAAAACCGTACACCCGAAACCCTAATTTCATGTTTTTACTTAATCTATAAGCTAAACTTGTAAACTTTTGTTATAATCAATCCCAATAAGCTTAATTATCATTAACTAATGTTAAAATAACCACTTTATTGATTATTTAAGGAATTTGAACTTAAAACCCCACGTATTTACGTTTTTAAAAACCCCTAATATTTGACGAGACCGTATTCTTTCCTAGCCTAACGAATCGTTATTTTAAACTTGCGTTACGTTAAAACTTCATATTTTAGTTTATTATAACTTATAAATGTCTATTGAAATGTTAAAATAAGTTTGCATGGCAAATGGACATGTTTAGTAATTATATACCATGCAAGGGTATATAATCCGTAACTTTCTGAAACATATAACAAAAGGGGCAGAAAAAAGTCATTTTATCAAAGTTAAAACTATAAGGTCTATTATGTATGTCACTTTTCCAAAGTATAAGGTGTTACTTTTGTATAACTTTTAAAGTTGAAGGAACCAAAGAGTCGTGAAAAGGCAAACTCCAAGGCGTAAATTCTGCACTATTTCAAACTCAAAGGGTCTAAAAGTAACATTTGAAAAAGTATAAAATACATGTTTAAAACCTGTAAAAGAACATAACATTAATTAACTGCTTCTGTAGCTTAAAACATTTTCAGATATGAATCAAAAAACGCTTAAAACCGATTATATCATATCACAATACTAAGGAGCTTCAATTAAGGGGGTTTCATCTGGTATTCACGTTCTGACTGATTGTTGGTTAACATTTAAAGTGCCCCTAATACCCTCCTTCAATACGTAACAGAATGACTTCTTAAATTATGATGGCCCGAACCGTGATATCAATAATCCAAACTTTCCAATCAAACTCATAACAAAATTAAGACTCTCTAGATCACTGAACCAAAGTTTCTAGAGTAAACAATCTTCGCTAAGACTCAACATATTTACTTCTCAGGTTTGAGTGACGTGGACTGTTTATTATCATTTTGCTAATATCAACATTCCCTGTAAAGATGTGATAAGATCGTCATCATATTCATTTTTTCCAGAATATTTATTACATCTACTACCTATCAGTGAGATCATAACCACGTGCCTTTTACATATTGTACAGTTGTTTAGATAAAACTCCCGGGGCCGGGAGAGGCGGCGAGGGGTGGGGGGGGGAGGGGAAACAGATGGATGTGCTGGGTGCAGGGGGTGATGGATAGGATATGATACACAAAGGAAGACACTTAAGTGAGTTAGCTGAAGTATAATATACAAGGAGACCGATATTGTGAGTTCATAGCCTTCCTCTCGCTTTCAATCTTTATGAATGTTTTAAAAACCCGCAGGGGATAAGACATGCCTATGTTTACAACACTCTTTCTAAAGTTTGTAGCTAGTACACTCGTTTATCTTATAACAATGTGATTACTTTTCAAAGGTTTAATGAATTCATAACCCCATAAGGTCAATCATTGAATACATTATAAACTTGATCCTGATATAAACCATGAATGCAAGTGTTTTCTAAATGTATGCTATCCAGATATATTATTGCCTAAGTAGCTTCCAGTGCCATTATTTACATATCATGAATCATTAATTACTTGCATTGCGAGTGAACGCGAATATTGTGAATAGATCTATTAGGGGTGACGGCTCCCGTTTGTATACCCATGCTTGGGGTAGCCAAACGCACTATATTTGTCCTTATAGGTAACCTTGCAAGTTACCTTTTCCGACGGGACATCTGTCCCCTAACCAATAAACACTACGGACCAATATCACTACGGTGATTTCCCTGTTAATGTATTCATGTCATGAGCTTAGATGCAATAAATAATGTTCCCATGATGATTGTCCATGCATTACCAGTATTTCCACTATAACTTGTATTCAACTATTACATTTCAAACCTATGAATTTCACTCAACCTTTGTGTTGACCCTTTTTATGCATGTTTATCTCAGGTAATTGAGCAACTTATAGCATGGAGTGGCATGGACATGAAGATGGCTAAAACTTGTTATCATTTACATTTTATGTTTCTAGATTTTGGGACCTGCCTTTGTAAAACTCTGATTTGAAATGAATGATAACATATCTTTTGAATAAACGTCTCTTTTGGGTCGTTTTCTATGATTATGATTGTTGTATCCATGAAGTAATACCCCAGATTAGCTTCCGCTGCTATATTGTAAAAATGGGGGTGTTACAATACATGTTTATGAATTCGATTTTATCTTGCTTGGATCATTATTTATCTTTTGATTTATCATTGCAATAGATATAGGTCAAAAGGCTCTATTGTCTTGATGAATTTCGCATTGTCTGTCTATAACAATTCGGTGCTAATCTTGTGAGAATTGATTAGTAAATCTATAAACAACCCAAGTAGAATTATGTTTAAGACCCTTCCTTCTGTTGACCGACCTGGTTGGGAGGAATTCATATGTACGCATATTTGATATAAACCGTTCTTAATGCGCTCGTGATGATGTAGTATATAGGCCGAAAGGATTATATGTTATCATTGGTAGATATGCTTGTTATTATGATTACCCGTCATATATAACTTGTATGTTTTGTTTATATAAAGTTTGCAATATCTATATCTTTTATGCTTGGTATTTTGCTTGCTTTATACACAC